>JAPPVO010000013.1:132375671-132660193 GCA_030407325.1 Camellia japonica | reverse complement strand
ACAATTATTTCCATGGAATGTTCCTGCTCTACTGCCTTAGCAGCTGCTTCATGAATAGGGTCTTCAAACCAAGTCAGTGGCAGGGACGTTACTTTCTTTCTTTTCCTCTTGGCAGTGATGTTACTGGCTCTTTTTCGACCATTCTCTCTTCGATGGGGGATTCAGATTCTTCACAGATAGGCTCTTTCTCCATTGTTTGTAGTGGTTGTCTCGGGGAAAGGAGGTTCGATTGTATCAGAAGTAGACAGCCACCTTTTGTCTCTTTGTTCTCTGCAAGAACACTTCTTGCTCTTGCCCGACCTCTGTTTCTTCTTCCAAAATTCAGATCCACAGAAGGAAGGATTAGCTTCCTTTTGTTTTTGTGTGTTCTTCTTTGAGAAGAGCTAAAGTCTCAGCTCTCTTGGGAGATTTTTCTTGCGGAGACCCTACACCAAAGAACATAAAGTATAACGAAAACGAATAAAAGATTCAAGAGCAAGGAAAAGGGAAATCTGAACATATTTACCCTTCTTCGAAGCAGCTCTAGTAACTCTGGCTGGAGGGGATGAAGCTGCAGGAATAGTTGTGACAATTCAGGAGGAGGGGGAATGTCCTCACTGCTGCTGATTTGGCCTTTGAAGGTACTCCCAGCTTCACTAGCAAGTCATGAGGATGCATAGCCAGGCGTACTTCCATATTGGCTGTCCACCAGTTCTGAAATCTTTTTAAAACCAAGCCAGATTGAAGAAAGGGAACAAATTGGAATTCATTCGATTCCTTCAACAGTTTAAGTATCGCCGTCTCTAGCTTGGATTTGGATATTCTCAAATCTCTAGCAGTAAGATGGACGTTCGAGAGACTGCAAAGTGGAACGGGGATCCCTTGAGTGAGCCCAAATTGTCTTGCGAATTGGGAAGGGCAATACACTTCAGATATACACTTATAGGCGAGGGTGCAAAGTTCCAATGAACAACTCCCTTGGTAAGCAGTATGGAAGCCCACATATCTTTATGAGGTGATGTGGAGCACTCTTTATCAGCCAGAAAAGTCTGCAGCCAGGCTGGTCCTTTATTGGATTCCAAAAGGAAAAAGAAGGAGGCAGATGGGAAACAGGGAGTTGATAAAAGAAGGTAAAGTAATAAACAAAGGAACAGGATAAAGAGCAATCCTAGCATACTTCTCCCATAAGTGCTAGGATCCTCGACAAGAAATCTGAGGCATTTAGAATGCAGATCAGTAAAGTAGGCGAAGAGCAGAGCTGGAGCACCCAGAAAGGACCTCCTTGGTTTAACATCAAGTGGTCTTTCACAAAATTGGGAGCAAGCTCTGTATATTGGCCTAACAGGTAAGGAGCAAGAGCTATATGTTTTCTCAAACAAGTGCCTTTGCGAGGGGAGCAAACTCAGGCATAATCCTCTGAGATGATGTGCAAAAAAGAAATTTGCACAGCCAGTACAAAATGAAAGAAAGAATTCTCTGTCTTTCACAGGGCCTTCCTTTTTATTTTCAGCCTTTACAAAGTCACTGTAAGAAGAGGTTAGGGCTGGAAGGGAAAATTTGACAGGAAGATCCGGGTAGTTGGGAGTAAAAGGAGAGCCATGGGGGGAGAGCCCTAGAAGATGGCAAATATCGAGAACGGTGGGAGCCATCATGCCACACCGAAATTGGAAAAAATTAAAATCCATATTCCAAAAACATAAAGCGGCTGGAATCAAAAAGGGATCCTCAGGAATAATGAACTGGAAAGGCGAAGAGCGTCGAGGATGTAAGCTCTTGTAGATCATCTTCTCTCGCAGGTACAACCCTATCATACCATTCCTCCCATTCGGTTCTCAATGTCTCCAGCAGCGATGGGGCCGTGTCAGTCTCCAGTTGCTCCAGTCAAGCCCTCCTTCATATAGTAGAAAGTGGTCCTCCAAACAGGATACAAAGCTGGAAGTTTTCAGGAGTTTCCGAAAGATGGGTCCTAGAACATACTCTTGTTGGCGGCTGCGGCGAGGGACGAAGAGACGCCCATCTATGTTGCTTGGCTCACTAGTCGTGAGCTTGGCTATTTCTTCATCAATACATTTCTTCAAAGCCATGGTGGGACTGAGACGGTCGCCAGCAAGCACTTTCAGTGAAGAAGGATCCATGGAGAGCGAATAGTAAGGAAGAGAGGGTTAATAGAGATCGGTAGGGTTTGTGTGCTAAATAGTAAGTAATTTCAGAATCCGAAACAAAGGGGTTTTAAAACCTTTGTGTCTGAAAAATATATTATGTGAGTCGTTAAGTACTAAAAGTACGAATACGAGGAGCCTCTTCCAATATTGATAGTTTTGGAGGGAAAAAGCACACTCCGGATATTGACGCCAGCTTCGAAGCAAGATATTTGGCTTCGAAATGAGATTTTGGCACCAAAAAATCAAATAACAACGGCTTCGAAAACAAAGCAAGCGCGAAGTGTACTACATATTGCTAGAATGCTCGATTATTGGTCCACTTCAAAGGGTTTAAAGACCTGTTTAAGTGTTATTGGATCCTTTAAGGATGAGCACTGTTCGAAGCATTAAAACCAATTGTTGGTCTCCATATATACAAGAAGGAATTGCTTTTGAACCTAAAACAGTGTGAATTATTCTTCGAAGCAAAATAGTCAATTTGAAATTTATTGGCTATACTAACCATGACCATATATTGGTTATAGTTATTTTATGAAGAGTAATGTTGTTAAAATTCAAAGCGTTAGTTCCAGATGATATCAGCCAGAATTGTCCAATTATACTCCATAAGTTGGAAAAGACATGTTGGTTTTTTCAGCGTTTCATTGAACAATTGAGTCTAGATTCGAAAGGTGAGATTGTTCAATTCGAAGCTATAAGTTGGCTTTTGAAGACAAAAAGGAAACAGAGGCAAACAATATCAAATGCAAAGAGACTCTGTTTGTGCTAAAGCCAAGGCAATTAATTGAGTATCCTCATTTGGGTACAAATTCAAGCTCATAAATAAGGAATAGAATAAATAACAAGATCATGGAACTTTTGTCAACAATGATCAATGAATATTTGTTCTTTTTCTTTATTATATCTTCTATCTCCTCTAATGCTGGCTGCATAAGTTGATGTGCTGTCTCTCACTTATAGTAAGAGTTCCTCAGCCTTTGTCTCGAAGGCCTCTTCCCTCAAATTTTGTTCCAATTCATCTATGACCAAATCATCCCAATATGCAGAATCTTTTTTATTTTTGAAGTCATCGAAGTCTTCGATGAAGTTTTTCTGCTTCGTACTGAGCATGAATTCGGAGAGATGAAAGTTGATCCAAAGATTGGATGGTGGCCTTGGAATTCTGATGCCAGTGGAGAATAGCGGAAGTTGGTCCAAAAACATGTGAAGTTCTGCTTGGGCCAATGGATTGAGGACATGGCCCCTAGTCGAATATCACAGGCCCATCGAAAGTTCTTGAGAAGGATGTCATCTCAAGAACGTTGAAGGGTAATGAGAGAAAGCCGCAAGCAGAAGTTGAGCTTGTTTCCGTTCAGCTGGAGTGGGAGATGATGGAGGTTTGTAAGGTGGAAGATTTTGTCCTAAGAAGGGCAAGCCTTAATTTCTCTATCCAGGAAAGAGTGCAAGGAGAAGAAGGAGTAGATGGTTCTGCTTCAGAAGATGGAGAAGGAGTAGATGGTTCTACTTCAGAAGAAGGTGTGGATGCTTCTATTCCAGAAGGTGAGAAGGAGGACTAGGCACTGGAGCGGAAGGAACAAGGCATTAATAGTCGAGCCAGTCAGAAGAGCAAATTTTGCCTTCTTGGCTAAAAATGAGGAGTATACCCTTGTGATTCTTCCAGATGCCGGGCAGTGTGCATTGTCCTTGTGGGCATAGAGGATGTGTACCAGGCTACAAGCAGATTCTCCTCCAACTACGACGAAGGTCAATAGTACATAAGGATAGACCACAGAGCTTCGAACGTAAGAAGGAAAATTCAATGGGTCCGTGAACTCAACAAAATGGTGATTAATTCGTTCCCTCAAGTCCAGGACTCAGGTGCTGACCAATTTGTCCATCCGGAACCCCAGAAGATGAAGAAGTTGTAGCTTCATCCCAAGTAAAGGTTTGTGAAGAAGAACTTCCTAAGTCCATATTTGCGACTTGTTGAAGCAAAGGCTTGAGTGTAGTTCGTTCAAGGTACAAGGAAGTTTAGAGGAAGAACTTCTTGTTCTGTAAATTTGTAAATCGAAGGGTTAAGGGCAATTGGTCGTAGTCCAAAGGTTGATAATCTGCAAAAGCCTCCATGACCTGAATATAGAAGGGTGGGTAAAGGTGGCTAATGAATGCGTGGAGATTCTTTCGAGGGGAAATAGCTTACTCAATGGCTCTTCGTATGCTTGATCAGTAGAGTGCGAAGTTGATTGAGCCATAGTCCGTTCGAATGCTGAAGGTATTGGGATGTTCATTAAATTGAGAGTTAAATGCGAATGATCATCAATAGGTGACGGTTGTGTTTCCTAAAGATAGATTCCATGCACATTCCAAAAGCGCAGGAAAAGCTTTGATCCACTAATATTTCCAAGTATTGGGTATATTAGTGCGGGGGGTAATGTTGGCTACATATTTTGTAAAACCAAATCATAGTTTGACACGTGGCAGAATAAGGGATTATGGGAAGATAATTCAAGTCTTCGATCCTGATCGAACACGTGGCATTGAACATTGGTACTTACATGATTGAGTAGCACTGATCAGTAAGGAGATACAAAGTACGTGGCTCAACAGTTACTCAATTCAAATTCAATATACAGGAGGGAAGCTCAACTGCAAGAGATGGCATAGTGGGGCTACTTTAAGGCAGCATGATCATCGATCATGGAGGAGTATTACATATTTTGTAAAACCAAATCATAGTTTGACACGTGGCAGAATAAGGGTATTATGGGAAGATAATTCAAGTCTTCGATCCTGATCGAACACGTGGCATTGAACATTGGTACTTACATGATCTGAGTAGCACTGGATCAGTAAAGAGATACAAAGTGACGTGGCTCCAACAGTTACTCAATATTCAAATTCAAATACAGGAGGGAAGCTCAACTGCAAGAGATGGCGTAGTGGGGCTACTTCTAAGGCAGCATGATCATCGATCATGGAGGAGCAGTTCGACGGTTCGAAGTGAAGTTCGAAGGTCATCTTTGACAAGTATAAATAGCAGGGAAGCCCTCAGAAAAAGACCCCCAGACTCAGATCATACAAACCAGTCTTTATTTCATATTTTCCTTTCCAGTCTTACATTTCCTGTACTTTAAATACCTGCACTTTAATACCAGCACTGCACTTCGATTCATAGGAGTAGTTTCAAGTAGATTCAAGTAGACTGTTGCTGTAAACCTCTTCGAGGCTGAGTTTGAATTATTGTAAGTGTTCATTTTAATGAAATACTTCGATTGTTCTTCATATTAACTGTTATTTCTCTTAAATTCTCCTAAGTCAAGCCACCAGTAAAAGTCCTCTTCATTGAGGCTGAAAGAACTAAAACACAATCGTCTGATAATTGGTTGGCAATTATAATTTCTGTAAGGACTGATTGATCCTTGCTGGCACGCTCGCATTTACAAAATTACCCTTCGAAAAGCCAAAAAGCCAACATATATTTTTGGCACGCCCAGTGGGACTTGTTAAAAATGGCTAGACGAAGACGACAAGGAGAAAATGAACGCCTGGAAGAAGGCGTAGAAGGAGAGGTAGAGATACCTAATCCAGAGGAGAATGTGGTAACACATCCTGTGGAGACTCCTATGCTATCAGAACCTTTGGTCGAACAGACCAGTACTTCTGGACAAGAACCATATGTTCATAATATTGGACGAAACCAAGGAATTGGACCATCCACCGTTCCATCTACCCAGCCAACAAACCCATGGGATGGCTTGGTAGATGCTATGGGACAACAACTAATGAACACAATGGAAAGGTGGGCAACATCCTTTTTGGATCGAATGAATAACCACCAACCAACAAATACAAGACACACAGAGGAAATTTTAAATGTCCCTCAGCAAAGATTGGCTAGAGAAAAACAGCCTATGCAAGTTAATGGACAATTTAATGGTCAGACTAGTACTCAGAACTATGAAAGACCATCGCCTCAGTCTTGGTATGAACCCATTTCAAGGCCTGTAGTAGGCCAAAATGCCTCAGTACTCAACAGTGAAGCCACACAAGTTGGTGGATCTGGCCAAGTACAAGAAATGGCATAAGAATGGTTACAAATCCCATGTTCGAAGCCATACCTGGCACTAGGGGGTATAATAACCCCTTATTCGAATTTATACCCGGGGGGTTGGAAGGTTTTCCCACAAATGGAAGGGACACAATACCTGTTCCAGCACCTTTCACAGGCCTTTCGCAGGACAGGCTCAAAGGGGTTACCCATACCCCAACAGCAACCTGCACCACAGGGGCAACCAGTCCCAAATATACCACCTTTTGGACCAAGAGGACCACAGGCACAAGTTTGTCCACCAAACCCTGTGTTTGTCCCTCCAGTAGTGGCTCAGCAAGCCCAAAATATGGTCCCTAGGGACCAAATTGCTGATATTGTTAGGGAGATGTGTGGACCGATGGCTCGGGGGGTCCAGACTCCTGTATACAGAAAACCATACCCAGAGTGGGTAGATAGGGTACATGAATACCCAAGAGGATTCAGAATACCAGACTTTACCCTATTCTATGGAACTGGAAATCAATCGACAGTAGAGCATATAGCCAGATTCGCTGCTCAATGTGGTGAATTCACTAATCATGATTACATAAAACTGAGATTGTTTCCAAACTCTTTAACTGGGGGAGCATTTGTATGGTATATCAACCTTACACCTGGCTCCATTCAAAATTGGCAACAAATGGAAGAGGCATTTCATGCCCAATTCTTCCAATCAGAGCCAGAAGTGTCCATGGCAGACTTGGCAAGATTGAGTCAAAGGCCTGAAGAAAAGGCTACTCAGTTCATTGCCAGATTTAAAAGGGCTCGAAATAAATGTAGAGTCATCCTTCCAGAGCCAGAATTTGTAAGATTGGCTCAAAACGGTTTAGAGTTCAGGCTTCGAAAGAAGTTTGATTCAACTGAATTCAGGGATTTGGTCGAACTAACCTATAAGGTGTCTCGATATGAAGCATTACTAGAAGAAGAACAAGATCGAAACAATGCTTCGTATAAGACCTACTATAGAGATCCCAATTATGAAATCGATGCAGCAGAGATTGTGGGCAAAGAACCCGTAATCTGTGAAGCATTAATTCATAAGGACACAACCATCGACCAGCAATTTAAAAAGAAAGACTTTCACAGAAAGTACTCTTTCGACTTAACAAAAGCAGATGACATTTTTGATCATTTGCTTGCAGCTAATTTCCTTAAGTTACCAAAAGGGGTAAAACTGCCATCTCTTGATGAACTTAAAGGAAAAGCATACTGTAAATGGCATAATTCTTGGTCTCACTCGACTAAAAACTGCATTGTTTTTCGAGACAGGATCCAAGAGCAAATCCGGAAAGGAAGTCTAAAGTTCCCAGCCAAAACAGAGAAAGCCATGGGAATTGACAGTAACCCGTTTCCAGAAGTTGGAGAAAGCGCGGCTAATGTGGTTGTACCAAACTTTCAGAATCTATCTCTGCAGGAATTGGAAGAGGTCAATGTGCAAATGCATATTGCCAACCAGACAGCTGCCAAGAAGGAGACTAGAAACCCGCCAGTTGTTGGACAAGGTTTCTCACATCAGAAGGAAAACTCTGATGAAGAAGTACTGGATGACGATTCCTTGGAAGCAGCTGTAATGCAGAGGATGTGTCCCAGATGCAGACTAAGCTACAAATGGTTGAAGGGGCTTCCAATTGATGGGAAGCAATACTATAGGGATGTTCAGAGACGCCCTAAGTCAACCAATGCTTACAACAAAAGGCCGTATCCGGCTAGTGATAGGCAGCGACCTTTAGTGGTTGAGCCTGCAGTAGACAGAATGCGTGATAAAGGCAAGAGGCCCTTGCATGAATCCAGGCCACCTAACTACTACAGAATGGAGAGTAGCCATTCCGAAAGAAGATTGGAGAGGAGTTCAGGTTATGGGACTAAAGCCAGAGATTGGCCCCCCAGACCAACCTCACACAGAACAGAAAATGGCCACCTCCATCAAAGGCCAGAATCAAGCTCAAGGCATGCGATCAAAACCAAGCACTTACCTCCACGGCCAGTTTCGAAGATGGCTTCGAAGGTGGAAAAGGGTGATTCGACATCTGAATCAGTAAGCTCTTGGGTGCCTGGAGTTCCAGATTGGTTTGTAATGCAAAACAAACCTAGGGAATTGTTTGCCAGGAGAGAAGTTGGAATCACAGGAAGGATGGTCAAACCTCCTTTGGTGGCTCCGAACAACTGGGTATTGCTGAAACACCCGAAGACAAAGGAACCAAATATGGTTCCAGTTATCTCCAGATCACAGAGGAGGAAGATTCAGCGTAGGTACACCCAGTACCAGCAAGATCTGAAAGAAGGTGGAGAGAGTTCTTCACAGGACAAGACAGAAGAGAAGAAAATTTCGAAGTCAGACCATGCTCCAAAACCAACTTTACAAAGTAAAGTGGTTTGTAGCAGAGAACAATTGGCCCAAGTTCATTCCGAATTAAGGGCCAGGGAGAAGTCTAGTTTGGCAGGGCTGGAGAAGGCTCTGATGGAAAGTGACAGTGAAACGGAAGAAGAGATTGGCATGAGCCAAGAGAAGGAAATGGCAGAAGGAATGTTCGAAGCCTTCATGGCTGAACAAGCATTCTTGACTGAAGATCCAGTTGAGAAGGATCCTTCGAAGGGATCAGTTGTCAATGAAATACCAGAATGCAGCATGAAGAATGCTGCTGAAGACACTGAGCAAGGTAGCCAAGAGAGGAAGAAGGTACAGCCAGCTATCCAGTTTGGCTCATTTCCCCCTGTATCAGTCAACATGGTACACATACTACCCCATGAATTCCAAGCTGAAAATGAGGATCAAAGTGACCAAGACATGGATCCAATTCCTGTCTCTAGCGAGGAGTCACAAGTGAGTATGGTACAGGATGCTCCTGAAATGGCTACTCCAATGGAAACTGAGTGTGAAAGCGAGGAAGAGGTGAGCATCAACCTCTCATATCCTTTTGAATACCCCTCAAATTCCATGACCCAACATGTCAAGCCTTTGTACATCAAGGCTTTCTTTGATGGGATACAGCTAAACCGAGTCCTAATAGACAATGGGGCAGCGGTAAACTTATTACCGAAATCTTCTTTGAAGAAACTAGGGAAGAAGAATCCAAGGTTGATCCCAACCAGCACAACCATTGCTGGCTTTGCTGGAGATAAGCAGATGGCTCAAGGGATTCTGCCTATTAATTTGAGTGTGGGGACCAGGGATTGTATGACAGCTTTCTTCGTCATCGACAGCAATGCCAAATATAATGCCTTACTTGGGAGAGATTGGATCCACACCAACAAATGTGTGCCTTCCTCTTTGCATCAGAAGATCATGATGGCCCTGGGCAATGGAGAGACAGAGGAGATTGATGCAGATCCTCAACCTTTCATAGCCTGTGCAGACTTTGCAGAGGCCAAATTGTATATTGAGGGAGTAACACCACTCAGTATACTGAGGAAAGCTGATGGCTCAGCCGAAGTGACGGCTGATGAGGAAGTGACACACCTGAAGCACTTAGTCCAAGAAAGTGCTGATGAAGAGGTTGTCGTGAAAGATGACAATGATGCCTGGTTATAGGCAAAAAAGTGAAGAGCGAGAAGCCAAGTCCTTGGCTTTGATTAAATTCTCATCATTGGACGTAAAAGCAATAGTCCAGAAAGTACAGAGGCAAGAGAGAGAGGCCATGATAATTGGCTGTAAACAAGAACAGCAACAGGTCAGAAGTTTGGCCCTTGATAAATACTGTGCATTGGACATTGAAACAAAAGTCCAGGAGATACAGGAAGAAGACGCCTTATGGACAGATTTTGTCTATGAGGAAGAGGGCAGAGATGTCGAATTAAAGAACCTAGGAGCAAAACAAGGCGAACAGCTTGCTTCGAAGGTTGAAGAAACCAGAGAAGAAGCTTCGATAAGTCCTCAGACGCAAGACCCCTTAGAAGAGGTGAATTTAGGGGAGGGTTCTGTGCAGCAGCCCACTTATATAAGTACTTGCTTGAATGTTCTGGACAGAGACCAGTTATTGGTTGTTTTAAAGAAATACAAAGATTGCTTTGCATGGTCTTATAATGAACTACCAGGATTGGATAGATCTTTGGTGGAACATAGGCTCCCTATGAAGCCCAATTTCAAGCCATACAAGCAGAAACCAAGAAGGATGAGTCCAGAAGTAATTCAGAAGGTCAAGGAAGAAATTCTTAGACTACTCAAGGCAGACTTTATTAGGACAGCCAGGTATGTTGAATGGCTATCTAATATTGTGCCTGTAGTTAAGAAAATGGCAAAATGAGGGTATGCATCGATTTCAGAAACTTAAACCTAGCAACTCCTAAAGATGAGTACCCTATGCCTATAGTGGATCTGCTGGTAGACAGTTCAGCAGGACATCAAGTTTTATCGATGATGGATGGCCACTCTGGTTATAACCAAATATGCATTGCAGAGGAAGATATCCACAAGACAGCATTCAGATGTCCTGGGAATATTGGCACCTTCGAATGGGTTAAAATGCCATTTGGTCTGAAGAATGCTGGGGCTACATATCAGAGGGCTATGAACACTATCTTTCATGATCTCATTGGAGGGTATCTAGAATGCTACATTGATGACATTGTAGTGAAATCCCAGTCCATGGAGGAGCATTTGTTTCATTTAGAAGCAGCTTTCGAAAGAATGAGGAAGTTCAAGTTGAAACTTAATCCTCTTAAGTGTGCTTTTGGTGTATCATCTGGAAACTTCTTGGGTTATGTAGTGCACAAGAAAGGAATACAGATTGATCAGAATAAAGCTAAAGCCATCATTGAAGCTAGGCCTCCATCAAGTAAGAAAGAATTACAAAGGTTCCTGGGGCAGGTTAACTTTCTTCGAAGGTTTATTTCTAACACTGCAGGGAAAACTAAAGTATTTTCTTCCTTGTTAAGGCTGAAAGATGAAGAAGAATTTGTGTGGACAGCAGAGCATCAAAGTGCTTTCGAAGGTATTAAAGCCTACTTGGCCAACCCTCCAGTGCTGATGCCACCAAAGGGAAACAAGCCCTTGAAGTTGTATATAGCTGCAGCAGAAGATTCATTGGGAGCTTTTTTGGCCCAAGACAATGAAGAAGGCAAGGAGCAAGCTATTTATTACCTTAGTAGGTTTTTAAATTCTTGTGAATGTAAATATTCAGCTGTTGAAAAGCTGTGTCTTGCTTTGTATTTTGCTGCAATGAAATTAAGATATTATCTTTTACCTACAACTGTCTTGGTAATTGCAACCACAGATTTGGTTAAGTACATGTTATCCAGACCTATGTTGAGGGGAAGAATTGGCAAGTGGATACTAGCCTTATCAGAATTTCATCTAGAATATGTCCCTCAAAGGGCAGTAAAAGGGCAAGTCTTAGCCAATTTTCTGGCAGACCACCCATCTCAAACAGAGAGCCAAGAGATAATGGAGCTTGGTATGGCTAGTGTTGAGCCATGGCAGATGTGGTTCGATGGATCGAAAGCCAATGGTTTAACTGGAATTGGTATTGTGATTAAGTCTCCACAAGGGGTAGAAACCACACATGGTTTCAGAGTGGATGAAGCCACTTGTTCCAATAATCAGGCTGAGTATGAAGCCTTAATAGTAGGGCTAGAAATCCTCATTGGGTTACAAGTACATGCAGTTGACATATTTGGGGACTCTCAATTGGTGGTTAACCAAGTAAAAGGGATTTTCAAGTGTCAAAGCATAAGCATCCTACCATATTATGTTGTTGCATTACATCTGCTTTCTCAGTTTCAAATAGCAAATGTAACCCATGTTCCAAGATTCTTGAATAATAGAGCTAATGATGTGGCTCAGAAAGCTTCGAACTTCAAGAGAAGGGATAATACCCAAAGGGACATCAGTCAGACAACATATCAAAGATTAATACAACCTTTGAATAAAAGGAATATGGTCTTGGAAGTTAATCATAATGACTTACAAGAACAAGATTGGAGGCATCCAATAATGCAGTACTTGGCTGGTCCATCTTCGAAGGCCAGCAGGAAAATCAAATTGCAGTCTATGCAATATATGATATATGGTAACGCTCTCTACAAAAGGGGAGGAGATGGCTTATTGCTGGAATGTTTAGGCCCAAAAGAAGCATTAACAGCTATGGCTGAGGTTCATGAAGGCATCTGTGGTGCTCATCAGCCTGGTGTAAAGATGAGATGGTTGCTTCGAAGACATTCCTATTATTGGCCAACTATCCTTAAAGACTGCATAGAATATGCAAAGGGTTGCCAGGCATGTCAAAAGCATGGTACAATAAGGCATGTGCCCATAACCGACCTACATGCAGTAGTGAAACCTTGGCCATTCAGAGGGTGGGCCATGGATATGATGGGAAAAATACACCCACCTTCTTCGAAACATCATTGTTTCATTCTAGTGGCCACTGACTACTTCACTAAATGGGTCGAAGCCAAACCATATAAAGCTGTAGACCAAACAGAGGTCATTGGGTTCATTAAAGACTTGATCCATAGATTTGGCATCCCACAAACCATTACTGTAGATAATGGGACTGTGTTCGATGGGAAATTGGTGAAGTCCTTTGTAGCAGAATTTGGAATTAGCCTTGTTAATTCCACACCCTATTATGCACAAGCCAATGGTCAAGCTGAGTCATCCAATAAATCCTTGAAAAAGGGTATACAAAAGGTTGTGGAGGATAATCCTAGGGATTGGCATAACCTTCTGTTGGATGTTTTGTGGGCTTACAGAACTTCCCCAAGGTCAAGCACAGGAGTTACTCCTTATGCCTTAGTATATGGGCATGATGCAGTTCTACCTGTAGAAATTAATGTTAAATCCTTGAGGGTAAGATGTCAAGATCAGTTAGATCCTGAGCAATACCATCAAAGTATGTGCTTGGAGTTAGAGGGCATAGATGAAGCCAGAATATTGGCATTAAATAGCATCCTTTTCCAAAAGAAGAAAGCAGCTAAGAATTACAACAAGAGAGTCAAACACATTGGCTTCGATGAAGGTGATTTGGTATGGAAGACAATACTCCCAATAGGAATTAAAAGCCATAAGTTTGGCAAATGGTCACCTAACTGGGAAGGACCATATCAAATTCATAGAGTTCTGCCTTTTGGGGCCTACCATTTAAGAAATTTGAATGGGTATGTACATCCCAAAAAGATCAATGGCAGATATTTGAAGCCTTATTTTCCAACCATTTGGGAAACACAAGGGATAACATAAACATACAAAAACACAAGACTGCTCGAATGATAAGACAAAATTTGTTCTTTTATAAAGAATCAAGTACATTGCGCCATAAATTGGCCCAGAAATCATTACAATGTCTTAATTGTTTTTGTACAATAGATTTCTTACTGCTAAGTGCTGGAAACAGTTGGATAGCTGCAGCCATGTCCTCTTTTCGATCAGCCAGCTCTTGGTTGGTGATGTGCAGTTTAGTGTCAGTTCGAACCAAGGCTTGGTTTACTGCAGCTAGCTCCTCCTCAAGTTGAGCTTTCTTCTCCAGCAACTGAATTCGAAACTGGGAGGCAGAGGAGTGTTGTTCCTTGAGATCTGATACTTCAGTATGCACTTGAGAGACAAAACTCTGATCCCTAGCCAATTTCTCATTCGCAGCATTGGCAGCATGACAAATGTTGATGTAGAAATCAATAGTAGCTGCAGCCTGGGATAGATGACTTGAGACATCCATGCCGAACTGCTCCGCGATTTTACAGCACTGAAGAAACCCATTTCTGATGATAGGCCTTTGTAGAGCCTCGAAGGGGATCCTCGAAAAGGAGATCAGCAGTTCCAAGCAAGTGTCTAAGTCTATAGAAGGGGCAAAAGGCTTGCTACTGGTGGAAGAAGAGCTCTCAAAGATTTTCAGCAAGGAGTCAGCCAAGGTTAATGGTTCAGCTTCAGCACTGAAAGTTGGGGAGGTAGAGGATGTGTCAAATAGACTAGCTAGCTTCCCTCGAAGATGTCCACCTCATCCCTAGACATAAAGGGCATGGAGAGTGCTGTGGTGGAAAACACAGGAGACTGCATGGGGATAGGAGAAATAGGTGGAGCATCTTTAGCAGCCTCTATGGTCTTTGCCACCAAGGAATCAAGAGAAGAGGGGCTGGAAGTAGGCACAGGTGATGAACCATGAATTGGGGAACTACCAGCACCCTCTATGGAAGAGTCAACTGCCATTGGGAATGAAGCAGCAGTTGGAATTTCTGAGACGGGAGGAGGAAGAGCAAGGTTCGAAGAAGAGGTAATCTGAGGCAGATCAAAAGTCAAAGAAGGGAGAAATGGCTCTAAACCAAGGAAAAGGGATGCAGGGATACTTGGACTCAAAGAAGGTGTGTCGAATATAGGCTTGGGGAGTGGAAGCATGATTTGGATGGTCTTCACATGTTGCAATTGGTCAACTTCAACTGAAATTGGAATAGGCCTCCTGGGGAAGATAATTGTCGCTGCAAAAGGAAGAAATGCAAAGCAATGTCAAACTTCAATACAAAGGCTGACAAAGGGAAAACAGTAGAAATATGAAAGAAATTACTTGTTTCAGAGATGTTGGCACTGATGGAGAACTGCGAAGGGAGGATGCTCGATAGTTTGTTGTCTTCGTGCAGCTTCTCTTTGAAGTGCATCAGCAGCAGCAGCTTCATCTCTCAAAAACTGTTGCTGCCTTTTCTTCTCGGCCCTTTCAAAAACAATTATTGCCTTGGGATGTTCCTGCTCTACTATCTTGGCAACGGATTCATGAATGGGATCCTCAACCAAGACATCAGTCGAAACAGTCACCTTCCTCCTCCTTTCTATGGCTTGGGCGATGGTTTCAGAGTCAGAGTCTTCAGCAAAGTCAGAAGGAGAGACAGTAGTCTTCTTTCTCCTCTTCCCCCTTGGTGGGGACACTACTGGTTCCTTTTCAATCCCCTTCTCTTTAATCTGGGGTTCAGATTTCTCTAAGGTTAGTTCTTTCTCCAATACTATAATGTCTGCCTCGAGAGAAGGATGCTCAGAGGTATCAGAAGGAAAGGTAGCCACCTTTTGTCTCTTGGTTCTTTGTAAAGGTACCTCTTGCTCTTGTTCGACTGCTTCTTCTCCCAAAGTTTCAGATTCCTCAGAAAGGAGGATCAGCTTCCTTTTTTGTTTCTGTTGCTGTTCCTTTTTGAGAATAGCTGAAGTCTCAGCTCTTTTAGGAGATTCTTCTTGAAGGGACCCTGCACCAAAGAGCATAAGTATAAAGGAAACAAACAAGAGACTCAAAAGGAAAAAGAGAAGTTGAAAGTATATACTTTTTCTTGAAGCAGCCCGAGTAGCTTTCGAAGGAGTTGAAGTAGCAGGGATGGACTGAGCTGTAGGAGGCATAGTAGAAGAAGGGACAGTCTCAGCTCCTTTGGGCTTGGACACATCTAATACCTCCAATAGGTTTTTAGGTGCAATGGCTAAATAGATTTCCATATTATTGTCCCACCACTGTTGGTATCTCTTCAATGCAATGCCCGCAGGAAGAAAAGAGTGAATTCAAAATTAGCCAAGTCATCCATAAATTTGAAAGTTGCCTCCTCCAACCTTGATTTCCTAACTTTCAGATCTCTTCTGGTAAGGCTCAGGTTGGTGTTGCTGCAGAGAGGTATTGGGACCCCTTGTGTGAAACCAAATTGTCTAGCGAATTGAGCGGACAATAAGGTTCAGCTATACATTTATAAGCCCTGGGGTTTGTAGTCCCAATAAACAGCTCCCTAGGAAGCAGAAGGGAGGCCCATATGTCTTTATGAACTGGCGAAGCACAGAGCCTGTCACTCAAAAAGTGACTCAACCAAGGTGGACCTATGTTGGTCTCGAAAGGACGGAAGCGGTGAGCAGGAAATTCGGCTGGTAGTTGATGAAAAAAGAGAAATAAAAGGCAAAAGAAGAAGGATAGAGGGCAGCATTGGCTAGTCTTATGCCATGGGTAAGAGAATGTGCCCCAGAAAATTTAAGACATTTGGATTGTAGTTCAGTGAAATAAGCAAAAAGCCAAAGCTGAAGGATCCAGAATGGCCCCCCTTGATTAGCATCTAAGGGCTTCTCACAAAAAAGGGAACAAACTCTGTATACATGACCAAGAATGTATGGGGCTAAGGCTACTCTTTTTTGCAAAACAAAGGCTTTGGCAAGTGGAGCAAATTCAGGCATAATTCTTTGTGAAGAAGTGCAGAAAAGGAATTTGCAAAGCCAGTATAACAAGAAGGAAAAGAACTCCCTATCGGTTACTGGGCCCTCTCTTTTATTTTCAGCTTTAACAAAATCGCTGTAAGATAAGTTAAGAGAGGGGAGGGAGAAAGAGACTGTTGAATCGGGGAAATCGGGTGTAATAATGGTACCAATGGGGGATACTCCTAGTAAATGGCAAATATCAAGAACAGTAGGAGCCATCATCCCACATTTAAATTGAAAGAAATTAAAGATAGGGTTCCAAAAGCATAAAGCAGCAGGGATTAAAAAAGGGTCCTCTGTGATAGTTACCCTTGATAGTCGAAGAGCGTCGAGAAGGCAGAGCTCTTGAAGGTCCAGTGTCCTCGCAGGGATAACCCGATCATACCACTCTTGCCACTCTGGTCTCATCGTGGGCCAACATCGGTGGGGGCGATTGATCCTCCAGCTCCTCCAATCAAGACCACCTTCATATAGGAGACATTGGTTTTCCAGGCGAGGGTACAGAGCTGGGAGTTCAATAGGAATCTCCTTGAAGATTGGCCCGAGCACATAATCTTGTCGTTCATGACGACGAGGGATAAAGACACGCCCATCAATGGCGCTTTTTCCCCCAGCCCTATACTTCTCGCACTCCACATCAATGAGCCTTTTCAAAGCTACGGATGAGCTCACGCGTTCAATAATTGGAACTTCGGGTGAAGAAGAAGCCATGGATGGTATGATGTTTGAAAAGGAAAGAGGGAAGTAAAGAGAAGTGAAAGATATGAGGGTTTGAATGTTAAAAGAGTAAGTAATTTCAGAATCCGAAACAAAGGGGTTTTAAAACCTTTGTGTCTGAAAAATATATTATGTGAGTCGTTAAGTACTAAAAGTACGAATACGAGGAGCCTCTTCCAATATTGATAGTTTTGGAGGGAAAAAGCACACTCCGGATATTGACGCCAGCTTCGAAGCAAGATATTTGGCTTCGAAATGAGATTTTGGCGCCAAAAAATCAAATAACAACGGCTTCGAAATACATAAGTCGGCTTCGAAGCGTACTACATAATTGCTAGAATGCTCGAATATTGGTCCACTTCAAAGGGTTTAAAGACCTGTTTGAGGGTTATTGGATCCTTTAAGGATGAGCACTGTTCGAAGCATTAAAACCAATTGTTGGTTTCCATATATACAAGAAGGAATTGCTTTTTGAACCTAAAACAGTGTGAATTATTCTTCGAAGCAAAATAGTCAATTTGAAATTTATTGGCTATACTAACCATGACCATATATTGGTTATAGTTATTTTTGAGGAGTAATGTTGTTAAAATTCAAAGCGTTAATTCCAGATGATATCAGCCAGAATTGTCAATTATACTCCATAAGTTGGAAAAAGACATGTTGGTTTTTTCAGCGTTTCATTGAACAATTGAGTCTAGATTCGAAAGGTGAGATTGTTCAATTCGAAGCTATAAGTTGGCTTTTGAAGACAAAAAAAACAGAGGCAAACAATGTCAAATGCAAAAGACTCTGTTTGTGTTAAAGCCAAGACAATTACATTGAGTATCCTCATTTGGGTACAAATTCAAGCTCATAAAAATAAGGAATAGAATAAATAACAAGATCATGGAACTTTGTCCAACAATGATCAATGAATATTTGTTCTTTCTTTATTATATCTTCTATCTCCTCTAATGTTGGCTGCATAAGTTGATGTGCTCTCACTTCATAATAGAGCTCCTCAGCCTTTGTCTCGAAGCCTCTTCCCTCAAATTTTGTTCCAATTCATCTATGACCAAATCATCCCAATACGCAGAATCTTTATTTTTGAAGTCATCGAAGTCTTCGATGAAGTTTTCTGCTTCGTACTGGGCATGAATTCGGAGAGATGAAAGTTGATCCAAAGATTGGATGGTGGCCTTGGAATTCTGATGCCAGTGGAGGAGTAGCGGAAGTTGGTCCAAAAACATGTGAAGTTCTGCTTGGGCAATGGGATTGAGGACATGGCCCCTAGTCAGAATATCACAGGCCCATCGAAAGTTCTTGAGAGGGATGTCATCCTCAAGAACATTGAAGGGCAAGTGAGAGAAAGCCGCAAGCAGAAGTTGAGCTTGTTTCCGCTCAGCTGGAGTGGGAGATGATGGAGGTTTGTAAGGTGGAAAAATTTTGTCCATGGGAAGGGCAAGCCTTAATTTCTCTGTCCAGGAAAGAGTGGAAGGAGAAGAAGGAGTAGATGGTTCTGCTTCAGAAGATGAAGGAGTAGATGGTTCTGCTTCAGAAGATGGAGAAGGTGTGGATGCTTCTATTCCAGAAGGTGAAGAGGGAGGATTTGGCACTGGAGCGGAAGGAACAAAGGCATTAATATAGTCGAGCCAGTCAGAAGAGCAAATTTTTGCCTTCTTGGCTAAAAATGAAGGAGTATACCCTTGTGATTCTTCCAGATGCCGGGCAGTGTGCATTGTCCTTGTGGGCATAGAGGATGTGTACCAGGCCACAAGCAGATTCTCCTCCAAACTACGACGAAGGTCAATAGGCACATAAGGATAGACCACAGAGCTTCGAACGTAAGAAGGAAAATCCAATGGGTCAGTGAACTCAACAAAATGGTGATTAATTCGTTCCCTCAAGTCCCAGGACTCAGGTGCTGACCAGTTTGTCCATCCGGAAACCCCAGAAGATGAGGAAGTTGTAGCTTCATCCCAAGTAAAGGTTTGTGAAGAAGAACTTCCTAAGTCCATATTTGCAACTTGTTGAAGCAAAGGCTTGAGTGTAGTTCGTTCAAGGTACAAGGAAGTTTAGAGGAAGAACTTCTTGTATCTGTAAATTTGTAAATCGAAGGGTTAAGGGCAATGTGGTCGTAGTCCAAAGGTTGATAATCTGCAAAAGCCTCCATGACCTGAATATAGAAGGGTGGGTAAAGGTGGCTAATGAATGCGTGGAGATTCTTTCGAGGGGAAATAGCATTACTCAATGGCTCTTCGTATGCTTGATCAGTAGAGTGCGAAGTTGATTGAGCCATAGTCCGTTCGAATGCTGAAGGTATTGGGATGTTCGTTAAATTGAGAGTTAATGCGAATGATCATCAAATAGGTGACGGTTGTGTTTCCTGAAGATAGATCCCATGCACATTCCAAAAAGCGCGGGAAAAGCTTTTGATCCACTAATATTTCCAAGTATTGGGTATATTAGTGCGGGGGGTAATGTTGGCTACATATTTTGTAAAACCAAATCATAGTTTGACACGTGGCAGAATAAGGGTATTATGGGAAGATAATTCAAGTCTTCGATCCTGATCGAACACGTGGCATTGAACATTGGTACTTACATGATCTGAGTAGCACTGGATCAGTAAAGAGATACAAAGTGACGTGGCTCCAACAGTTACTCAATATTCAAATTCAAATACAGGAGGGAAGCTCAACTGCAAGAGATGGCGTAGTGGGGCTACTTCTAAGGCAGCATGATCATCGATCATGGAGGAGTAGTTCGACGGTTCGAAGTGAAGTTCGAAGGTCATCTTTGACAAGTATAAATAGCAGGGAAGCCCTCAGAAAAGACCCCCAGACTCAGATCATACAAACCAGTCTTTATTTCATATTTTCCTTTCCAGTCTTACATTTCCTGTACTTTAAATACCTGCACTTTAATACCAGCACTGCACTTCGATTCATAGGAGTAGTTTCAAGTAGATTCAAGTAGACTGTTGCTGTAAACCTCTTCGAGGCTGAGTTTGAATTATTGTAAGTGTTCATTTTAATGAAATACTTCGATTGTTCTTCACATTAACTGTTATTTCTCTTAAATTCTCCTAAGTCAAGCCACCAGTAAAAGTCCTCTTCATTGAGGCTGAAAGAACTAAAACACAATCGTCTGATAATTGGTTGGCAATTATAATTTATGTAAGGACTGATTGATCCTTGCTGGCACGCTCGCATTTACAAAATTACCCTTCGAAAAGCCAAAAAGCCAACAATATTTTTCCTTAAATTTTTTTTAATGCTAATGTAATGATGATTGTTTTATGTGACTTATGATTGATTGATTTATGATCTTTGTACAAAGCGAGATCAAAAACCTTAACAAACTTTAGCACCCTTGGGAGAGGGAAAAAGTTGAGTATTTTTATTTGCTAATTTTTGAAATTCTTTTGATGAATGGAGTACTTATGGTGCTTATTATTTGATTACCTCATTTTTATTATCTCATTTTTTATTTGATGAATAGAATTCTTTTCATTACCTCATTTTTTTTATCTACTAGAGAAATACATATCGCTTTCAGTTGTGATCATCTTTACTCTGACACTTTGTACTAATTTATTTTTTAAATATTATTTATTAATTGTAAATATATAATTACTTAAGTAGTTAAATCTTGATTTACAGGTGAGAGACATAGTTGTTATAAAAAGTATCATTAGACCAACATAAATAGTTGCAATCAGAGTACTTAAAAGCATAGACCCATCTAAAGAAGTAGAAGGGGAAGAACTGGGACCTGACTATTGAGAGGTACATGTTCACGTGTCAGTCAAACCTAATGAGAGCGTGATCCAATCATATGAACTTGTCAAAACAATTGGACAAGCTATTGGAGCTCATGTTACTTGGCCTACTCTATTTGTGGTATATTTCTTTCGTAAATACTAATTTCATTAACAAATTTATATTAACTTAATATAGTTTCAATTACCTTTATATGTTTATCTTTTGGATGCAGATTTCGCAATTTATGGATGCTAGCCGAGAATATTTATACAAGTGAGATTGAGAATTTGTGAACTGAATTTGTTTTCATAATTTCTCTCCGGAAGATAGATATCACTATGGCTTTTTAGAACTTATGGTTGAAATACTTTTTTTTTTTTGCTTTAACTTTATTAGTATGGTAGAATATTTTTATAATTTTGATTATGATTTTTATGGCAATATAAATAAATTTATATTTTTAGATAAAAAAATAATTGTGGTTTGAATTTTTTTGGGTTTTTGATATGATGATCCCATAGTGGTAATATTTGTTTATTATTATGAAAATATTATAGGATGACTGGATGTCATATTAATATAGGGTGTGACAATTAATATTCAATTTTTTATAAATTGATTCAATTTTTATAGGCATTTATGTATGCTTAGTTGTGGCTTTAAAAGTATCAATAAAAAGAACATATAAGCGGCATTTCATAGTAGTGGTAGTAGCTTTGCACAATGTTACTAGAATAAGCTCCAATGACACTTATATTCATGTACTGGCACAAATAAATTAGATTTAGTGGCATTTATGAAGTTAAAAATATCAATTGTGGCATAACAAGCGTCATTAAAAATTCATATAGTGACATTTTTTAGATTGTAAGTCTTCTTTAATGGAACTTGATAGCGTCACGAATAGTGCCTACCATAACATTAAAGTGTCACTGAAAGTCTTTAGTCTTGATGGTGTGTGGACTCGTCTTTTTCCGCGCCCTCGCCTTTCACAAAGGGTTTGATAAAAAGGTCTCACAGTTCGAACTCCCGCGGTTCTGAATCTAGTCTCACAAGTGCAATGTGAAACTAATAATCACCAAAGAGTCCAAATCTGGCAAATCATTTTGGAAAATCAATTTTCAATCAAATAATGCTAAAATCGAATTGCTTTGCGAGATTACAAAGTCGCCACCTAAATATTTTATTTTTGGAGAAATTTAGGAAACCTTGACTCGTGCCAAAGGCCACATGTCCGTCATCACCAAAGTCGCATCGGCTCGAGAACTTAGGTACAAGAGGGGAAGATCCTAAAATGAGCACCCCTGCTCGCCCGATCAAATGATCGGCCTCTACTAATCATGATATGTTCTTTTATAAACACATGTGTTCTTATTCCGGTTATTAGCTAACTTTACTATATGACGCACACAAGTAAGTATAGACTAGTCGCAAGATTTGGAACAATTCAACTCATGTTTATTTTCAAAAATGGTTTGAATTTTTTACCCTCAAGTGGGCTTAAAACAGGGTTTTGCCACTTCGCAAAGTGGGCTTAAAACTCACATTCGTTGAATTGTTTCAATTCAAACAACAAAGCCTTCATCCACAGGCAGTCATGCTGTCATGACCCGAACCCACCCCTATGGGTTAAGGACATAACCGGCCAGTAATCGAGGAATTACCTAAGGCCTCAAACCATTCCAGACATAACTCAACAGAGTAAAGGGGCCAAACGGAAGCAATATTTAAAACTTTGTCCATAGAGCTGTGCTTACATGGCACGTCATAACAATCCATACATATACATGTTAATAACTCACATAAAAAATATGTACTAACACAAAGCTCTGTACATACAGGATCATTCAAGTCTACATCAGCCAATCATACTATATACATACATAAACCAAAGTCCTCGCCAACAAGACAAAATAAAACAAAATAGCAAAAGGGCGAAGACTGGTCTCATGCGTGAGACGTAAGGGCTAACTCTTCAAAACCTTGGTTGTTCGACACAGACTTCACCGAGGCTAGGTTTGGACCTCTCTTGGCTCACCTACAAACACATGAATGACTGTAAACGAAAACCCAGTGAATAATATCAAATAAAGAAGATACATTAGAACAACATACATCAAACGGCCTTTGGCCCAATTCATATTTCTATCTACTATAATTATACATATAGATCAAGTGACTACAGTTCCAAACACATCGGACGGCCTCGAGCCCAATCCGTTCATATCAAACGGCATTCGGCCCATCCATACTTTCAATCATGTCAAACTGGCCTTTGGCCCACTCAGACTTTCATTCATGTCAAACTGGCATTTGGCCCACTCAGACTTCCATTCATGTCAAACTGGCCTTTGGCCCATTCAGACGTCCATTCATGTCAAACTGGCCTTTGGCCCATTTAGACTTTCATTCATAGCAAATGTTTGTCCACAATTCAATTTAACAGTCTTATAGGAAGATAAGCAATTGGACAAGTAGTATATTTCAGATATCTTTGATAAGATATTACTCACAGTGATCGGCTGGATGATTTGCCCTGGAGCTTGACCCTACACATTCCATGAACACAATAGGTCACAAACAGTTTAATCCGTTCTTAATTCACATATTCCTCTTTAGGCTTTTTTCTTATCCTTTTAACTCATTTACAATGCCCAATGCATGCCTAAGAGTGCTTAGAAGTGCAAGAGAATGGAAAACGAAACACAGAACGCATTTACAAAATTTCAGAAACAGGGGTCCCCGCTCGAGCGAACCCTTTAGGTCTGCAAAAGTACTGGTTGCCTCATTTCTACGCTCAAGCGTGAACTCGGACGCTCGAGTGTGAACTCGGACGCTCGAGCTGAAGGTCATTCCACATAGCTCTCTGCTCGAGCGTGAATTTCTCCCGCTCGAGCGGACATCATGCCTGCAAAATATTCTAGGAGCTTGTATTTTACGCTCGAGCGGCGGTTTTCCCGCTCGAGCAGACATCAAGAATTCTGGAAAATCCAGAATTGTTCTTGAGTTCAAATTCGATATTCAAGGGCTCTAAACACATGATTTTGGCTCAAACTTCACATATACATGTACTAACATGGTACAAATACCAAATTATAATATTATGAAACTCAATTCCATGAATTACTTACATGCATGTTCCAATTTACACCAAACTTGTTTCCATCATAGCAATTCCATGTATTTCAAACTCATATTCTCATGAATTGTACATGCATGTGGAATATAACTCCCATTTCAACTTAGATGATGAAGAGATGGTCAAAAATATGAGTTTTAACTAAAATCTCTCATGGATTACACATTTTGTGCTCAAACATGCAAATTCAAAGTAATTTCTCACATGCATGTGCATATTGACTTCCAATCCAACAAAACCAACTCAATTTCATCATAATCAATTTAATTCATGTTCTTGATCATTATTCAACCTTGAATTCACAAAATTACAATTTAAAATTCATGAATTTACTTACTTAGAAGCTTTAATCTTCACAATTCTAGTTGAATCTTGAGTCCAACCTTCTAATTTCTCAAACTTGAGCCAAACACACAATTCTCCTTCTTTCACCCTCTCTAGCCGACCCTCTCTCTCTTTTCTTAGAGTTAATATCAGCCAACTATAAGAAAAGAGAGGAATTGAGTGAAAGTGGCCCATTTTATATAAGTCCCATTAATCACAATCATTAATATTAAACAATTTGAGCACTACCTATTAATATAATCTAATTAATTCGATCGAAATCAATTTTCAATTAAACTTCACCGTAGGCTCTAAAAATTACGCTAATCACAATCGCGTAGTTAATTTCGGATTTTGTGGCCGATAAGGCCTTCAATTTAAATTCCAAAGCAGATAATCAAACAGATATTCCTACGGTGAACAGATAGAAATTCAAAACCACATATTTTCACATAAATGGCACTCAAAATCATATCAAGCGCATAATCACATTCATAATAATGACCAATTAGCATAATACGAAACAGGGTTATCACACATACAATTTATCACATAAGCACATAGCCTCATATTAAGCATGCCAAACATAGTAATATGGCAATCACACTCATGCAAGTATGCTAAAGCGTAAAGACTCACCGAGTACTCCAACCCAAAACAAAAACTAGTTAGAAATATACATGATCCTAACTATATAAGATGCCTAATGCAACATATGCAATAATGCAACTAAATAGGCTCGACTACCTAATCATGGTATTTGCAACACTTTGATAGCATGCTTTGAAACACGTATTCAAAGAAATATTGAAATTGCAATGGGTCTGTTTGGTAACGTTTACGTTTTCAGTTTATATTTACAAAAATTTTATAAACTGATTTTTGTTTATTTTTAGAAAAACATAAACTACAAACGCATTTGATAATTGACAAAATGTTTTTAAAAATTTAAAAATATAAAAGAGTGAGAAATGGCAAATAGTGGCAAGTAGCAGCGGAAAACGGTGGTGGAAAGTGGTGACGGTGAGTGGTGGGTAGCGGGTGGTGGTGGTGGTGGTGGTGGGTGGGTGGGTGTGGGTGGGGTGGGTGACGGTGGCGGGTGGTGGGTGATAGCGAGTGGGTGGTGGTGGTGGTGGTGCGGCGGTGGCGGTAGCGGGCGGTGGGTGTGGGTGGTGGTAGGCGGGTGGCAGATGGCGGATGGCGGGTGGTGGCAGGTGGTGGCGGGTGATGGTGGTAGTGGGTAGGTGAGTGACGGTGGCGGGTGGTGGGTGGTGGGTGGTGGGTGGTAGCGAGTGGGTGGTGGTGGTGGTGGTGGTGGCGGTGGGTGGCAGGTGGTGGTGGCAGGTGGGTGGTGGGTGGCAGGTGGCTAGTGGTGGCTGGCGGGTGGTGGTGGCGGGCGGTGGATGGTAGTGGCGGGTGGCAGGTGGGTGGTGGATGGTGGTGGTGGTGGTGGCGGCGATGGGTGGGTGGTGGTGGCGAGTGGATGACAGGCTGGTGGTGGTGGAAAATGATGACGGGTGGTGGCTAGTGTTGGGTGGTAAAAAAAAAAAAAAACTTAAAACTTAAAACGGAAACACATTTTTTGAGTTTACATTTTTTGGCCAAATTTATAAACTGAGACCACTGATTTATAAATAAAAAATTTACCAAACAAGTTTTTATTTGAGTTTTTAAAATTTTTGTAAATATAAACAGAAAACTGAAAACGCCTGTTTGGTAACACTTACGTTTTCAGTTTATATTTACAAAAATTTTATAAACTGGTTTTCGTTTATTTTTAGAAAAACATAAACTACAAACGCGTTTGGTTTGGACAAAATATTTGAAAATTTTAAAAAATATAAACTAAAAGAGTGAGAAATGGCGAGTGGTGGCGTGGTGGGTGGTGACGAGTGGTGGCGGATGGTGGCAGCGGAAGACGGTGGTGGCGGGTGGGTGGCGACGGAAGATGGTAGTGGTGGGTGGTGGCGAGTGGTGGTGACGGAAGACGATGATGGCGGGTGGCGGGTAATAGGTAATAGTGGCAGGTGGTGGGTGGTGGCGACAAAAGACAGTGATGGAGGGTGGTGGCGGAAGACGGTGGTGGAAAGTGGTGGCAGGTGGCGGAAGATGGTGGTGGAAAGTGGTGGCGGAAGATGGCGGGTGGTGGTGGCGGAAGACGATGGTGGAAAATGGTGGCAGGTGGCGGGTGGTGGCGGCGAAAGACGGTGGTGGAAAGTGGTGGCAGGTGGTGGTGGCGGAAGATGGTGGCGGGTGGTAGTAGCGGAAGATGATGGTGGCGGCGAAAGACGGTAGTGGAAAGTGGTGGCAGGTGGTGGCGGCGGAAGATGGTGGTGGAAAGTGGTGGTGGGTGGTAGTGGCGGAAGATGGTGGTGGCGGGTGGTGGCGGCGGAAGACGGTGGTGGAAAGTGGTGGCAGGTGGCGGGTGGTGGCGGCGAAAGACGGTGGTAGGAGGTGGCGGCAGAAGATGGTGGTGGAAAGTGGTGGCGAGTGGTAGTGGCGGGAGATGGTGGTGGTGGAAAGTGGCGGCAGAAGACGGTGGTGGGTGGTGACGGCAGAAGACGGTGGTGGAGGGGGATGTGGTGGGTGGTGGTGGCGGAAGACGGTAGTGGAAAATGGTGGCGAGTGATGGGTGGTCAAAAAAAAAAATTGAAAACTGAAAACTTAAACTCATTTTTTGAGTTTACAAATTTTGGCCAAATTTATAAACTGAGACCATTGGTTTATAAACCAAAATATTTACCAAACAAGTTTTTATGACAGTTTTTTAAATTTTTGTAAATATAAACTGAAAACTGAAAACGTAAGTATTACCAAACGCCACCTAAGTGTTACCAAACGACACCAATGCAGTTTGAATGACGCTCGATGCATGCAAGACAAATGAATTGATACAAACATGCAAGCATAAGGTATGCTAATTGAAAATGTCCCTAAATTAACCATCGAAAGCGGATAAATAAAAAGGAGAAAGACGTGGGGTTGGAAGACATGTACACAGGCACGCACACTTATTACAACATTATGCCCTCGCAAAGAAGGGTTTGAATGAGCTAGCTAAACTGATTAAGCTAACTATTACAAAACAAAACTAATTAACTACTATGGTTAACCAATTATTACAAACCGAATTAAACAAATTAATTACAATACGAATTAATTAATTAAATACTCACAACACTTGCATGAATGAATTAGCAACAACTAACTAATAAAGCAATTAAACGGCCTCGAGGGACGAGAGATTCATGCATGCTCGGATTCTCCTCCCGAAAATGCCACTGTCTTGCCATTGCAGCCTCTGTTTGCACATGTTTGACCACTGAAAATTATGCCAACTCCCAGAACATCTCCGCTCCAACTCAGGAGCACACTTGTGCAATTCTTCATTTCTGGCCGGTTGGCTACCAATGGTGGCTGTCGGCTACCATTGGTGGTCGGTCGGCTGCTATTGGTGGCCGGTCAGCCACCCCTTCCCTGAACTTCCTTTTTTTTGCTTTAACAGAGAGCAAATAAAGTCAAAGCAGTGTATTCTCATGGAGTGTATGTACTGTTACTCTTCTTATCATTACACAAGCTCAAAGGAGTGTAACTTCTGGTCCTCAAACCATCAACCAAGCATTTTCCATGCATGATGGCTAAGGAACCAAGCTTGTACAAGCTTAATGAGTGCAAAACAAGACTCAACAAAGCCACAACCCTTTCATGTATGATCAAGGGTGATGGTGACCAAGAAAAATGGCACATTTCATCACTATTGAGTATGAAATGTCCCATTTGCCTCGTATTCGAATTAACGTCCGATCCGAACATATGTAATGCAACACGAAAGATGTTTTATCTTGTCTCTTTTACTTGTTCATTTTTGTTTACTCATTTTAGTTTACCAATCCATTCTTTAATTGACTAGTCCAAAATGTAAGTGTCCTCTAATGGAAAGAGGGCTTAAACCACAAGTGCCTTGAGCATGAAAGAGACCTCATGTTGTTGATTAGTAGAAACCCTGAAAAGAGGATTAAAACCATTAAGCACGAGTGTCTCAATTTCACATTCAAGCCAACAAGGGGTTCAAAGCCACTTTCAAAATAAATGAAAAAGTGAAGAATAGAGGGAGATTGCGGAGATTTTAGTGCTGAAATGGAGTGCAAAATGATACTAAAACATGCAAGCAACTCATGCAATTCATGTTTGAAAGCCTAAAACATTAAGCTAGTGAAGCCTCTTTACACTACAACCACACAATACAAGCCCCAAAGGACCAAACCAGCTTAAAACAAAGTTAAAACCAGTCAAAACAGTGGAAAAAACATGCTGAGATTAAGGTATAAAATGCTAGAAAAATATGCTCACATGTTAGGCAACTAAGCATGCAAGCAAGACAACAAGGAGGGGAGGCCACCCCCTCCAATTTTGGATTTCAAAATAAGGTTTTTGCTACTGAAAAACCTCTGAATTTCAGTGGTTAAGAGGCCCAAAAAGTTTGATCTTAATATGCCAAAAGATGGTGCAAAAGCTTACACAATAAAGCAATAAGAAAGGTGGACTACCCCTTAACACAAAATGACCTCAAACCACCATTTTTAGGTTATAAAAATAGAGGTTTTTCTAGTTGAAAACCAGGCCAAAAACAGTACAAAAAGATGGCAAAACAAGTCATGCAAAATAAGTTTAAAAGGGTGAGTTGAAGCACAACACAATTTTAGGCAACAAAACCAAGCAAAAGCACTTTCAAGAGCTCCAAAAAGACCTCCTAGAACCTCAACTCAAAGGTAACCCACTTTGATCAAGGATGTATAGGCAAAGGAGAAGTGTATCTCTACTTGTATGCACAAAATTTCAAGAGAGAGAGAAATCTAGAGAGAGAGAATTGTAGAGAGAGAGGCTCCCAAAATTTCTTCAACCTTGAAAACAATAGAGAATGGTCTCTATATATTGAAAAATATGGCTTCAGGTCAAAAATATCAACACAGGACAGTTGGCACATTGTGGGAGACAGTTGGATGAAAATATCTACAAAATCTGAGCATTTTTCATTGGTGGCCGACCGGCCAGAAGTGTGCATTGTCGGCCACTGATGGTGGCCGGTCGGCCATGAAAAATCTACTTCCAAGCCCAATTTCAAATGGACATATCTCATTCATCTGGACTCCTTTACAGGTCATTCTTGTGCCTAAATTGAAGCCCCAGAAGTCTTCTTTCCAATGTGGAAGCCTCACATCAAAATTCCAAGTGTGCAAAAAGATATGCTTTTTTTAGTGAAGGTTTCTCATTTCCAGCTCAATCGGATTGATGCCTAACTTCAACCATCCCTCATCCGAACTCAGCTTGAGGACATTCTTGAGTGTAAAATGAAGCCCCAGAAGTCTTCTTTCCAATAGTGGAGGCCTCACAACTTAAGTCCAAGTGTACAAAAGGATAGACCTGATTTAGCGAGGGCTGCTTGATTATCTCTTAACAATTCATGCCCAACTTCTTCCCCCAACTTGGTTTCTTCCCCCTCCTCCAATTTTCTTCAACTCCAAACCTCTAAATAAGATGTTTTAAAGATTTTTTCAAAGATTTCACCTCTCTTTCATTTATTCCCACTTTGTCCTTGCTCGGTTTACCAAAAAGCGCAACATTTAACGAAATGCGAACCTCGAAATAGCGTAGAAACTTTTTTCAAAAATGTTTTGAAAGAGGGGGTTTTAAGGTCTAAAATCATTTTGGTCAAAATGGTTTTGGTCTAAAAAGGGGTGTGAGGTTTGGGATTTGACGCTTTCATTGCCAAAGAAATCGAACATTTGCACTGCACAACTTTCATCATCAAGTAAGCAATCAGTGATACCCAATTCTTAAGGGCGGTCAAAAATGGGGTGTCTACATGGTGTAATGGCACTTACAAGTGTCACTAAGTCTTTTTTAATGGCTCTTGATAGTGTCATAAATAGCATCTATCATGACATCAAAGTGTCATTGAAAATCTTTAGCCATAATGGAGTGGTAGCACTTGCAAGTGTCACTGAGGTGCCACTAGTATCTACCGTGGCACAGATATAAATGACACTTGTTTAAAATGCCACAAGATTAAAAAATGTCATTAGAAAAATAGTCGTGTGACACTTTCAAATGTCACTAAACTAAGAAAATGTTGTTGTGGTTATATATACCAATTAGTATATTAACTAGTGTACCAATTGATAATGTGGTATAATCTAAGAGATTTTTGGTATTTATAATTTGTATAATGAATGAGATCAACAATAATGTCATAACTAGTACTAATTAATATATGTAGCGCCACCGAATAATTAATGAGTTGTTTATTTTTTCTATACATTTAAGTGCATTTATTATGAAATCTTTCAATGTATCTAATTATATGTAGGGTAAATTACAAATACACCCCTTGAGGTTGGATTAAAATACGAATTGCCTTCTGTGGTTTTAGAAATTACATTCCCCACCTTGAGATTTGTTATTTCATGACAAATCGTCCCTTTTATTAATAAAATATCAAGTTAATTAACAGTTTTTAATAATGTTAGAAATATGTTTCAATTAATAATTTAGGTAATTTTATTATTGTATAAGAAATTGATTATGAATTTTATTTTATTTTTTTTTAATTCTGTTAAATAAAAAATACTAACAATGAGGTATTTGTAATTTTCCAAATCACATAAGGTAATTTGTATTTTAATCAAATCTCAAGAGGTATATTTATAATTTACCCTTATATTTATTATGCTTTAACTAATGCCTCTGATCCACTTGTTAATATAACCCTTTTTAAATTAAGGATTTTGTTAATATGTGCTTAAAGAAACTTTAAAATATTATATATATTTTATTATATTCACTTTTATGCATAATGTAAAAGTAAAAGAAAAAAATAATCTTAATATGTGTCTTAAGACAATATTAACAAAACCTTTAAATTAATTTATTCCTCCACAACTCTCTCTAATCTGTCTGTCTCTGAACTCTCTGTCCCCCACTTTTACCTCTTTATCTATTCTCATCACTTTTCCTATTTTTCTACAGATAATACTACATGTGAGGGTAATTTATACAGGTAAATTGGGCCAGTCTAAGTAATGGGCCGGTGTGGGCCGGAGTATGAAAAGCAGAGTAAAAAGACCTCATTCAAGTAGTCCGGTCGCGGAAGTGTGTTATCTCGGTCACGATTAGCCCGGTCAAGGAAGAATGTTGTTATATCGGTTCAGGAGAGCACTACGGTTAGCCCGGTTGGGTCTTCTAGCCGAAGTAAGAGAAGCTATCTTCCTGACTGTCCTGAGTTAGTTCGGCAAGTATCTTCTATGGATAGCTCGGTCGTAGTATGGGAAGCCGAGGTAGGAGACAGTATGGCAGAGCCGAGCTAGCGTATAGGTTGGTTACTCCGGTTAGTCTAACATGGCAAATGTTACTTCGGTCGTAAGGTAGTTCGGCTGAGGAAAAACCATCTCACTTGGTTTAAGCAGTGAGGGGGTGTTGAGAGAAGCATTATCTCTCAGGAGTATGAATCCTAGGAGGACACTACATGGAGGAGTAAGAGTCCTACTAGGATTGTGCCACACGAAACCTATAAAAGCTCACCAACATCACCTTTGGAGAGGTAACACAACTTTGTTTTCTGAATACACAGAGCTTTTGTCTATTTGTCAAGCTTACTGACTTAGGCATCGGAGAGGTTTCCGGCACACACCCGCCGGCTAGCTCACGTTTGTGTTTTCAGGTGATAAAGCGACGTCGTACGGAGGAGCGCAGACTTGATCAACAGGAATATACGAGAAGGTGTATTTCTTTCCCGTACAATTGGCGCCGTCTGTGGGAACTCAGACAAGAACAAAACCTCTTGATCAAGCTTTTTCTCTCAAACATCAATGGCGAACAATGAAGAGTTACCTAAGTCCGCCATTGACGGACAAACTCCAGATGGGGGTGCAAGGCGCGAAGGCCTACCCTTGGTCACTCCCATGGCGAACCTGGAGCTGCAAAGACAGAATTCCAGGAGGGATGCATGGGGACGAAGGCGGAATAACAGCCCTCATCCATCTCGTTCGCAAAGCCCAGAAAGACAAAGGCGCAGGATTGATCCTCAAGCTCTGGAGGATCGCGTCAGGGAACAAAACGAGTTGATTCGTCGGATGGCGGCAGACATGGAATCTCTTAAGCGCCAGGTAAAAGGAAAAGAAGTGGCGACCGGAGAGGGGCGCAACAACAAGACGCCTCCTCGCCACTCAGAGGGTCGTAGTAGGAATTCTACACCCTCTCAAGTAGAAAACAGAAGCCTCAGGACAGGCGACACGCAATCCAGATCTTCCAGGACTCGTCACTCCAGGTCTGAGAGGACGAGGTCTGACAGGTCATACACTGAGGGAAGCACATATTGGCCCTCGCATACGCACCAGACAAGGTCTAGACAGACGGAGTTGCCCAGATCGTCCGACCTACGATCCGTGCTAGAAGAGAAGGCACGATGGAAGGAGGACGCCAGGGCGCGCGATCCACACAGAGTTTCCGCCTTACAGCGGTTGGCTCCTCGGACGCATGGAAGCGTCGAGGTTGGAATGCCAATGCCGAGCCCGGCCTACGAACCAACGGACAAGGCATTGGCGAGGCTGCAGACCTCACCATTCGTCCCAGCAATAGAGAACGCGCCCCTACCGTCAGGCTTCCTACAGCCCAAATTCACAACATATGAGGGGAAAACGGACCCCTACTCACACTTGAGCCACTTTCGCCAGGTCATGGCTGTATACCGGCGGAATGAGGCCTTGATGTGCATCCTATTCCCTTCAAGCCTTGGCGACCTAGGCCTGACTTGGTTTGAGAAACTTCCAGAAGGCAGCATAGCCTCCTGGGCGCAATTGGCGGAGGCGTTCGTGACAAGGTTCCGAACAAACACTAAAACTCCGGTGGAAATCGACCAACTACTCTCCATCGACATGGGCGACAAGGAGACCCTAAGATCATACAACAGTCGCTACTGGGAGATATTCAACCAGATTGGGGACTGCCCAACCAATCTCGCCATTGCGCAATACAAAAGAGCCCTTCCAGTCGGGAACAGACTGAGGGACTCTATCACCATGACACCGCCCCTCACCATGGAGGCCCTGATGGAGAGAGTGCATCAGCACATCAGGGTAGAAGAGGATGGCGCTCGTGCCAAAGCAAAATCTGGCGCGACCACAGCACCAGAGAAGAAGACCTCAGCAAAGGTCAATACGGTAGATCGCCAGAACCGAAACGGACGGGGCAAGCGAGACAACGGCGAGGACCAGGACAAGAGATGGTTGAGAGTCCGCACTGCTATAACCACGGTATTCAAGAAACCGATCTACCGAATACTTAGCGAAATTCGAGACGAGCCTTTTGTCAAGTGGCCAGCCAAGCTAGGCGAGGCACAGAAGGACTACGATGACAGATCAAGGTGCACCTTCCACAAAGAAAAGGGGCACCACACTGAGAATTGCACGCAATTGAGGCAGCATCTGGAAGAGTTGGTGGCAGCAGGCCACCTGGACAAATACATTGAAGGAGGGGCACAGCCAGCCCCCCAGGACCATAATAACCCCAACGGCATGCCGATCGACGCCCCACCTCAGGGCATCATCAACGTAATACATGGAGTCTTTGAACCTGAGCGTGTATGCGAGCTCAGAGGTTCAATCAAAAAGGCTGAGCACTTAAGAGAGGTGCTAAGTGCCCAACCAGTCATCAAGAACGGGAAGACAGAGGCCACAAATGTCATGTCTTTTTCGGATAAAGACTTGGAAAGGATTTATTGCCCTCACAACTATGCCTTGGTCGTCACTCTCCGAGTCAAGGATTTTGACGTCAAGCGGATTCTGATTGACCAAGGTAGTTCATGTGAAATCATGTACTATGAAACCTTCAAACAACTAAAGTTGCAAGATAAAGACTTAGCGCCTGCCGTATCTCTCCTTATCGGATTCAACTCCATGCCAGAATGGCCCGTCGGCAAAATTATCCTCCCAGTCAGAGCAGGGAGTGTGGCGAAACAAGTGGAGTTCTGGGTGTTGAAGGTCCCCTCCACCTACAACATTATCTTCGGCAGAACATGGCTGCATGCCATGCGCTCGGTGGCGTCCTCCTACCACCAAGTGATGCGGTTTCCCAACGACACCGGAGTAATAGAAGAAGTTTATGGAGATCAGATCATGTCGAAGCAATGTTTTGTCATAGTGAACGGCAGCCGCGCTGCCAAAGGATACGTTCATTCGGTGGAAGAACCTGAGAGTAATGAACTATTCGCAGATGTTGGCAAAGCGACTAGTTAGAAAGCAGTGGAGGACTTGGTGGAGGTCAGAATAGATGAAAAGAACCCGGATAAGTTCTTTTTGCTTGGTTCGTCGTTGTCCAGCACTGAGAGATTGGAGGTCTTGGAATTTCTGACCTCCAACATCGAAGTGTTCGCCTGGACCCCTTACGACATGCCATGCATTGATCCCAACTTCATCTGCCACCAACTCAATGTCCACCCTTCTGCCAGACCAATCATTCAGCGCACCCGCAGATCGACACTCCATCACGCCGAAATAGTGGCAGAAGAAGTAGGAAACCTGCTGGAGGCAGGGGCAATCAGAGAGGTGCACTACCCAAGATGGATCTCCAACACCGTCGTAGTGCCAAAGAAGAATGGCAAGTGGCGTGTTTGCGTCGACTACAAAATGGTCAATAAGGCGTGCCCAAAAGATAGCTTTCCTCTACCAAGGATAGATCAACTGGTAGACTTAACGGCAGGGCACAACCGACTTAGTTTTCTGGACGCATACAGAGGCTACCACCAAATCACCATGCATGAACCAGACCAGGAAGTCACATCCTTCACCACTCCAAGGGGACTCTACTGCTACAAAGTCATGCCCTTTGGCCTAAAGAACGCAGGGGCGACGTTCCAGAGAATGCTCACCAAGATGTTTGAATCATTGTTAGGCAGAACAATGGAAGCTTACATCGACGACATGGTGGTCAAGAGCAAGGATGAGAATGACCATCTCAAGGACCTAGGTGAGATGTTCGAGATCCTAAAGAAGCATAAGCTACGCCTCAACGCGTCGAAGTGTGCGTTCGGAGTAGGATCTGGCAAATTCCTAGGCTTCTTGGTGACCAACCGAAGTATAGAAGCAGACCCTTCTCAGATCAAGGCAATACAGGATCTGGAAAGGCCAAACTCAGTGAAGGAAGTGCAGCATCTCACCGGCATGGCGGCTACGCTCAATCGGTTCATAAGCCGGTCGTCAGACAGACTACGACCATTCTTCCATGCACTAAAGGCTAAGTTTGAGTGGGACGAAGAATGCGACCACGCACTGGAAAGCCTAAAAGAATACATGTCTTCTCCACCACTACTTGTAACACCAATCCCTGGAGAAGAACTCTTCTTATACTTAGCAGTATCGCAGCATGCAATTAGCGCAGTGTTGGTCCGCGCAGAAGGAGTCCAACAGCTTCCCATCTACTATGTCAGCAAGACATTACTGGGCGCCGAAACGAGGTACTTGCCACTGGAGAAACTGGCATTGGCCTTGATGATGGCCTCAAGAAAGTTATCGCATTACTTTCACGCCCACACCATAGTTGTTCTCACAACCTTCCCATTAAAGGCTTTATTTGAAAGAGCAAGCTTCTCTGGGCGAATTCTGAAGTGGGCAGTAGAGTTAGGACAATACGACATCAAGTTCCAACCTAGGACCGCAATAAAAGCGCAAGCATTGGCAGATTTTGTCGCAGAATTCACACCAGGAAGTCATCATATCTGCCCAGTCGACCTAACTGAAACAACCGAACTAAGGATGGAAGTTGACGTCGGAATAACGCAACCCCTAGTACTAGTTACTCAGTCAGGCCCCAAGGCAGACCAGAGTAAAGAAAGGAAGGAAGAAACAAACCATGCTACACCAAGTCAGGACTCACCGACAAATAAAGACTTGGTGCAAACAGAAAGCAAGAGGCAGACAGCGAGCATGGACTCTGAAGAAAACACCAGCAACATGAAAGATCCCAAGGCATCATCTGATCCCTCCACCTGCTGGAAGTTATTCGTCGGAGAGATGTGGAAGCTCTTCGTGGATGGAGCATCCAACCGGCATGGAGCAGGACTTGGCATAGTCCTCATCTCTCCAGACGACCTAGTAGTGGAGCAGGCAATCAACCTTGGCTTCCCAGCATCAAACAACGAAGCGGAGTATGAAGCGCTTCTTGCAGGCCTCAAGTCAGCATTCTACATGAAGGCCACCGAGCTAATGGTTTACAGCGACTCGCAGCTGGTGGTAAACCAAATATCTGGCGACTACGAGGCAAATGATGATAGAATGGCCAAGTACCAAGAATTGGTCAGAACAGAGATAAAGAAGTTTGAAGTGGTGAGGATAGAACAGATCGGCAGAGAGGAAAATAGCAGAGCAGACGAACTCGCAGGCTTCGCCTCAATAGCAGACACCTCCATTCCTCACCCACTACTAATCGACTACCTGCGTAGACCAAGCATTGAAGACCCAGAGGCAGAAGAGGTATGTTGTGCAGAGTTAGGCCCTTCTTGGATGGATCCCATCATACTGTTCTTGAAAGACGGCACCTTACCAGAAGAGAAGAAAGAAGCCAACAGAATAGGAGCAAAGTCGCAGCGATTTTGGCTCTCCCCATCCTTGGCATTATACAAGAAGTCATTCTCAGGACCTTACTTGAAGTGTGTTCACCCCAGCAAAGTGGAAGCATTCTTATTCGAAATACATGAGGGTGTATGTGGCAGCCATCAAGGAGGAAGATCACTGGCATACAGAGCAATTTCACAAGGATATTGGTGGCCATACATGCAAGCAGATTCGGAGAAGTATTGTAAAAAGTGCGAAAAATGTCAAAAGTTCGCACACCAAATACACCAACCTGCCAGAGAACTTCTACCTCTAACTAGCCCATGGCCCTTCGCAATATGGGGTTTGGACATAGTAGGCCCACTTCCAACAGCACCAGGCAACAGGAAGTTCTTTCTCGCCGCAACTGACTACTTCACAAAGTGGGTGGAAGCAGAAGCCTTGGCGTCAATCAAGGAGAAAGATGTAAAGAAGTTTGTCTGGCAGAATATCATCACTCGATTTGGCATTCCAAAGGCATTAATCTTAGACAACGGCACTCAGTTCGACGGCAAAATTTTCAGAGGCTTTTGTGAAGAATACAAGATAGAGTTCTACAATTCTACACCGGCATATCCCCAAACAAATGGTCAGGCAGAGGCATCAAACAAGGTAGTCTTGGATGGATTGAAGAAGATGTTAGAGAGAGCAAAAGGCAAATGGGCAGAAGAGCTCCCCCATGTTTTATGGGCTTACCGCACCACGCCTCGACGATCAACAGGAGAAACACCATTCTCCTTAGCCTATGGCATCGAAGCAGTCATCCCATTAGAAGTTGGCCTCCCCACAATTCGAAGCGAAAACTTTGATCCAGACTTAAATAGCGAAGCCATAGCATTAGAACTCGACCTTGCGGAAGAAAGAAGAGACAAAACATTGGTTCACATCGCCTCCTACCAACAAGAATTGTCCAGAAAGTATAACAAAACAGTGCATCCAAGGCAATTCAAGATCGGAGATTGGGTGCTGCGCAAAGTGATGGGAAACACCTTGGTTCCAAGAGATGGTAAGTTAGGACCTAATTGGGAAGGACCTTACAAAGTGGTCGGATTAGCAGGCAAAGGGGCATACCACTTGGAAGATGAGGACGGCAAAGCAATTCCCAAGCCATGGAACACTGCAAATCTCAAGTTGTTTTATTTCTAGCTTTTTTCTTTTAAGTATGTGTAATTTTTTACTTTCTCAATAAAACAAATCAATTCTTTTTTAGCATAATTGTTTTCAGTAGAAAGTAGCTTTAATAAGATAGTAGCATTGTAAACATAGTTGGCCGGAATAACCAACTATGACCCTTCCTAAGCCCCGGATCGGGATCCAGGCTGCAGGACGTTTTGGTCGGAATAACCAAAACACTTTATTCTAAATTGGCTGAAAAAACCAACTTAGAGGTTGGCTGGATTAAACCAACACCCCTCCTAAGCCCAGGATCAGGATCCAGGCTACAGGACGTTTGGTCGGTATAACCAAACACTTTATTCTAAGTTGGCTGGAAAAAACCAACTTAGAGGTTGGCAGGATTAAACCAACTCTTTGTACTCTTCAGCCGAAGTAAGTGTATGGCTGAAGGGTGGTTGGCTGGAAAAACCAACTTAGAGGTTGGCTGGATAAAACCAACCCTTGTTACTCTTCAGCCGAAGTATGGGTATGGCTAAAGAGTGGTTGGCTGGATTAAACCAAACCCTTGTTACTCTTCAGCCGAAGTATGGGTGTGGCTGAAGAGTGGTTGGCTGGATTAAACCAACCCTTGTTACTCTTCAGCCGAAGTATGGGTATGGCTGAAGAGTGGTTGGCTGGATTAAACCAACTCCTTGTTACTCTTCAGCTGAAGTATGGGTATGGCTAAAGAGTGGTTGGCTGGATTAAACCAAACCCTTGTTACTCTTCAGCCGAAGTATGGGTGTGGCTGAAGAGTGGTTGGCTGGATTAAACCAACCCTTGTTACTCTTCAGCCGAAGTATGGGTATGGCTGAAGAGTGGTTGGCTGGATTAAACCAACTCTTTGTACTCTTTAGCCAAAGTAAGTGTATCGCTGAAGAGTGGTTGGCTGGATTAAACCAACTCTTCGTACTCTTCAGCCGAAGTAAGTGTATGGCTGAAGAGCGGCTGGCTGGATTAAACCAACTCTTTATACTCTTCAGCCGAGGTAAGTGTATGGAAACTAACACTGGATACTCTTCAGCCGAAGTAGCTATATCGGCTGAAGAGTGGTTGGCTAATAAGTTAGATAGCCAAAACCGAGATCACAGTTGAGCAAATGAAGTACATGGAAAATTCATTACAAATGCAAGCATGCTCAAACAGGTAATAGAACCGAAATAAGAGTTAGAGCACAGAAGAAGATTTTTTTCATTGAAGTACAAAACAGGTACAATTGAGGGGCCGCAGCCCGGTTACAAGTTCAAAAGAAAGGAAAAAGACAATCAGCGGAAGAGTTCATCTATTTCGGTATCAAATTCAACATCAGCATCTGGTCGAAGTCCGGTTTGAGGTGGGAGCTCGGTTTCAGTTTGGACCGCGGTGTCAATCGGTAGCACAGTATCAGTCGGTAGCTCATCAGTCAAGTCTTCAACTGCTGACTCTAACAGAGCTGTTTGATCGATGGGTTGCCCATTGACGACCGGAGTAATGGTTGGCTCCTCATCATCATCATCATCATCATCATCATCATCATCTTCATCGTTGTCAGACCCTTCCAGAAATTGCCTTTGAAGATCAGCAGCGTATTGTGACAGTGAAACCGGAATAGAGTACAGTGGAGCATTGTAGACATCGGTGTCCGGCGAACAACCGAGCTGCTCCACCGCACTCCTCCAGCCGCACTTAAAGAAGAGATCCTTGGCTGCATCGCATTGAAGGGTGTATGCGTCTTCGGCCTTCTTAAAGCCTCGTTTTTCGGCTTTCTTCATTCCGGCCTTCAGTTGGTTTATCTCGGTGTCTTTTTTCTTCTCAATCTTTGCCAAAAGGCGCAGGTATTTGTCTTTTGCCTCGTTGGCGACCTTCTGCTTTTCGACCTCGGCCGAATTAACCACTTCAGTCAGACGACCGTTTTCAGCACGTATCTCGGCCAGCTGTTTTTTTGCTTCCTTTAGCTCGGCCGTTTTAGCTTCGGCCTCTGCCATGGCCTCCCTAGTATTTCTCCTAAGTTCCATGACCCGCCTGTGTGTAACTTGGTTTTTCTGGATGGCCTGCAAAGGAGAAGTAACTTTAGCCGGATTGAAAGTTGGAAAAAATTACATAGAAGGTAGAAAGCTATTTACCAGGATCATGGACTTGGTTGAAGACCGAATGGACTTCAGTTCGGTGTTAAGTTGCTTGTAGTGGTGCTCCATATCTTTTGGAAGGCACACACTTTTGGCTAGACTAAAAGCCATCAGGTGGTCCTTCTCGGTAACAACCGAATCAGAAGCGGTGATATCTCGGTTGTTGAAGGTTAGTTCGGGAACCCATTTGGAGGAGGAGGCAGTTCGGTCTGGTTGCTCCGGTTGGGGGCTTTTTTGAATGTTTGAGGGAGGACTTGGTGGCAGAATGGTCTCGTCCTCATCAACAAGGCGTGGCTCGGTTTGGCTAGTCCGGGCACGCTTGTTTCGACGAGATGAAGATGGCTGCTGGGATGGAAGGGCCACCACGGTCTCAGTGGTTTGACCGGTTGGTTATACATCGGCTGGAGTTGTTGCGGTCAGAAGGGCCTTCAACCTGCTCTTCTTTGCCATTTCTTGTTCGGCTGTGAGTGGGATTAGGTTTATCTGGGGCAAGGATGGGTCCGGTTCAGGTGCTTCTTCAAGGAGAAAGTCAGTAACTCTCGTTTTTCGGCGACCGGTGTATCTGTATGTCGGCTCAAGCTGAGAAGTTTAGCCCAACTTCTTTCTTGAATACGAAGTACGGCGCGGAGAATACCGAGGTTGGGGTGGCTGTACAGTGAGTGTATATGGGCTGAGTCTACATGAAGAAGACAACTGTTATTCCAATTTATACGTCGGCCGGGAATCTGGGCTTGATGATCTTCAAAATTCCCAGAGACCCAGAAAAAATCGTCGTCGTTCAAGTCCTTATCCGGTGTGTCCTTAATTATCTTTTCACGTCGGCGGCGTATTCTCAAATAGTATACCCACCCATCCTCTTTTGAACCTAAGGAATATTGGTGGAATATTTCGGCTAGGCCGAGGTTTAGACCGGCTTGGCGGTTTAGTTCGGCTATTCCTATTATAATTCGGTAGGAGTTGGTGGAGAGTTGGGTTGGGCATAGTCTGGTTTGCCTAAGAAACTCACAAATTAAAGGTTGGACTGGGAATCTCAGTCCGGTTTCTATTATTGAAAGCAGGGTAAAGGGTACAAAGCCTTCATTCCCCCATGGAATGGTATTTGGTTTGGCTAGGGTGAGGTGCACGTCGTCAGGTATCCTATAATCCTTTCGGAATTTGGCAAGGCCTCCTGGGGTTTCTACTAAAAATCTGTACTTCCCCATTTATTGTATAACTTATAAATAAATTAGTTCGGCTGAGAAGTTGTGCTCGGAAGCTCGGTTGAGCACACAGAGAGAGTGCCTGGGCAACCTAAGTCTGCAAAGTGGAAAAACAAGGTGTTAAGCACAGATCGTTGACCGTGCCACAAAAACAAAGCAAGAAAAGAGAAGTCTTATTTCGGCTACACAGGGCACTACAGGATCTACCTCGGTTCTGTGAGATGTTTTGGTTATCTCGGTTCTACCTATGGGTTTGTTACTCCGGTTGGGCATCAAGGGGCAGCTTTCTGAGTTCGGTTTAGAAACTGAGAAAGCTGGCTTGGCCCCCGAAGGCTCAGCTCGGTCGTGGCCAAGATTTCTAGTTCGGGAGTGTTCTACAGATTATTTCATGAGTACCAGAGGTTCTAAACATGGTGTTTTCAGAAGAAATAAAGCAACAAGGAAAAGAAGTGTTTTGCAAAGACACACACAGCAAATAGACAAAAACAAAGAAAGCAAGATGGATGTACAAAACTTACCAGATGAAGCGGAGAAGCTGGAAGTAGAAGCAACGGCAGTGATGAAGAACACGAAGCAAGATTCACAGTTGCAAACGTTGAAAAGCAATAGAGCAAGAGAGAGAGAGCAGAAAGAGTGAATAGTGTAGTGTTTGATCTGGATAAAATGAAAGGTTTTTGTTTTAGTCGAAAGGAAAAAGCGGGAACTATTCAAAAATTGCGAAGTACGAGGGCGGCGTTACAGCTGTGGATGACCAATGAAAGGCTGCCACGTGTCACTGGAAAGGGAAGCGTTTCAGTTGCTGCAATTGAAGAGACGTTTTGACCGGACGTGCCCAGCTCGGCTTAAGTTTAGCTCGGCTGGATAAGCTAAATGGTTTTTAGCTCGGCTGGAGAAGCTAAAAGGTTTTCAGCTCGGCCGGAATAGCTATAAGATTGTAGCTCGGCTGGAAAGGCTTGCAAACTCTAGCTCGATTGTTAAACAGGTAATCCCTATCATGCTGCGCAGATGGAATTAAGGGGCAATTGTGAGGGTAATTTATACAGGTAAATTGGGCCAGTCTAAGTAATGGGCCGGTGTGGGCCGGAGTATGAAAAGCAGAGTAAAAAGACCTCATTCAAGTAGTCCGGTCGCGGAAGTGTGTTATCTCGGTCACGATTAGCCCGGTCAAGGAAGAATGTTGTTATATCGGTTCAGGAGAGCGCTACGGTTAGCCCGGTTGGGTCTTCTAGCCGAAGTAAGAGAAGCTATCTTCCTGACTGTCCTGAGTTAGTTCGGCAAGTATCTTCTATGGATAGCTCGGTCGTAGTATGGGAAGCCGAGGTAGGAGACAGTATGGCAGAGCCGAACTAGCGTATAGGTTGGTCACTCCGGTTAGTCTAACATGGCAAATGTTACTTCGGTCGTAAGGTAGTTCGGCTGAGGAAAAACCATCTCACTTGGTTTAAGCAGTGAGGGGGGTGTTGAGAGAAGCATTATCTCTCAGGAGTATGAATCCTAGGAGGACTCTACATGGAGGAGTAAGAGTCCTACTAGGATTGTGCCACACGAAACCTATAAAAGCTCACCAATATCACCTTTGGAGAGGTAACACAACTTTGTTTTCTGAATACACAGAGCTTTTGTCTATTTGTCAAGCTTACTGACTTAGGCATCGGAGAGGTTTCCGGCACACACCCGCCGGCTAGCTCACGTTTGTGTTTTCAGGTGATAAAGCGACGTCGTACGGAGGAGCGCAGACTTGATCAACATGATTATACAATGTGTATTTCTTTCCCGTACATATTAATTAATATACTAATTAGTATATCAATACTAATATTAATATTATTATTAAGCTCACTCATTATATAAATTAAAAATATTTTAAAACATCTTAAATTACACCACATCATCATTAATATACTAATTAATACATTAATTGATATATATAACATTATCCTTTTTCTCCTCTCACTCTCGCATTTCTCTCCCTTCCTCCTCTACGCAATTTCAATTGGCTAAGCCCTTGTTGGTGGAGCCTGTCTAGATATTATTGTCAATCTATTAGAGTATCCACCGATGAAGGTTGGTGTAGGGATTTTTTTAATAATTTTTTAAACTAAGATATAAAGTAAAAAATAATAAAATATTTAAAAATATTTTTTTAACTTTTTATAAAAAAAACATTTAAAAAAAAATAGAGAAAATGAAAAAGAATCTTTATTTTGTATATTTGTTTAGCTTTTTAATAATTAAAACACACTAAATACCATTAATTGAAATTGAGAGTAATACAATAGCTAGTGTGTACTCTAAAACATGACCACACAATTAACCAAGATCTTCTTCTTTAAATTCCGGGGGCGAACTCAAAGAATTAGATAGCTGTTTGTCAATTTGGAGGGCACCCCGATATTAAAATCAATAATAACAACTCATAAAATAAATAAATAATTTAAATGTATTAATTTACACACAACTCTAATCCACGGGTGCCTACTTTTATATAAGAGTATACACTATCTCATCCTAAGTTTGCTTTTTGAAATAAGACTTTACTTGCCAAGTACTCCTTATATAAAATTCATACATCTTGTAGGGTTGAGATTGATCTTTTAAAGAGTCACATTCCAATATTTGTTTAACACCACAATCTTGATTAATATTATCATGACACATGACATCTCAACCAGACCTCCAAGAACCTAGATCCACGTGGTCCTACTAAAAAATATGTCCTCAGAGTTGGGACACAATAAATAGTACTCAATCAATATATATTAAAAGAAACTTGAGTAAAGCAGTGCCCAAAAATTCAAATCAATTCGGATCATACTCACCCTTATCAATAGGCAACAATTCAATCTAGACCATATATATTTTTTCATCATACAATCACTAAAAACAAAATGCCAAAAAAATATAATATTTATGAAAATAATCTTTTAAAAAATCACTAAATACCAAAAAATATGAAAAAAAAATATAAAAATTCAATATATTTTTCGTATTTTTGTATATTTATTAATTTTTAAAATATTTTTTCACAAATATTTTATTATTTAAATACATTTAAGTAAGATGCATATAAAAAAGTAAAAAAAATAGTTTAAAATGAAAAAAATATTCACTAAAAATTTTTAAAAAAAAAAACAAAAAATAAAAATCTCAAATTTTGAAAAGCTAAATTTAAAAAGAAAAAAGATTTGGACCTCGAATCCTTCTCCTCCGAATCCCCCGAATGGCTGAAACGACGTCGTTTCAGCCATTCAATTTTTTTTTTTTTTCTTTTTTCTTTTCTTCCGCCATTTTCTTCTTCTTCCTCCATTTTCTTCTTCTTCTTCGGTCTGAAGCAGAGACAGAGAGGGAGAGGGAGAGAAAGAGAAGAGAGAAAGAGAGAGAGAGGGAAGACAGGTCGCCGGTCGCCGATCGCGTCGCCGCGCCTCCGCCTCCGTCGCCGATCGCCGCCTCTGCTCGTCGCCGCGCCTCCTCCCCCTTCTTCTTCTTCGTCTTCTTCCTCCATTTTTAGGGCCCCCTCCAGTCCTTCCCTCCCTCTCCCTCTCCCCCTCCCCCTCCTCCCTCCTCCTTCTTCGTCTTCCTTCTTCTGACCTGCAAAAGAAAAAAATGGGGATTCGGGGGATTCGGGGGACCTCGGATTCGAGGTCCCAATCGCGGTTGATTTAAAAAACTGAAACCTTTATAATAAACGGAAATGCTGGAGACCCCAGTGAGGTGGCGGGCCATGATTCGCTGAAAATTAAAAAAAAAATTTTTTTTTTTAGCTAATGAAAGAACCACACACATGAGCCCCAATAACCCCCACTGGGGGGTCTGAGGCATTTTTGTATAATAAAAATTCTGACCTCCTGGTTTTATTGCCCACGTCTTGTCCATGTGTAAATATATAAAATCCCACGAGTTGACTTATATTAGCGCATGTCAGTGAATAAATTTTTTTTAAAAAGAAAAAGAACAATTCGGTATTAATTTTTCAAAAAATGCAGTCATGTTTCATCACCAAGTATTTTTTTTAGATTGGTCTCACGCGAATACTTAATATTATTAATTAATAATAAATTTGTATTTACAGAGTAAATTTGTTTCTGAAATATAATTTTTTTATCACGTATATATGAGAGGATAAATCATAAGAAATTATTAAAAAGTGAGACGGTAACATGATATTACGATTGTAATAGCAAAATTTGGTTTAGGTCCGATCGATAAAGTTAAATAAATTTTAATAAATACAAAAAAATTAAGTTTTGTGATTGAGTTCTATATTTTAAATAGATTAAGAATTTCCCTATAAGTAATTAAGTAAAGAATGACTTGAACAGAAAAGAACATGTATTTATTTAATTAAATTGTCACTGTTATCAGTTACAAAAACTCAAATAAAAACAAAGAAATGAAAAATATAGCAAATAACAGAAAGAAGAGAAGTGAGAGTTGAAAAAAGTTATCACTAATCTATTCCTAAAGAAGTTGAGATCTTTTTCCTTCTTTGTATCTCTCTAGGCCTATTTATAGGCTCTGTCACATGAGAGAAAATGATAACTTAAGCCTATGACTTTCTCAACAAATTCATAATTTTCTCAATATTATTCATATTTCATATTTGATAGGAACCACTTTACAAATTTAATACTTAATTTCATCTTGACTCTTTCCTTAATTTAATACATCATCGTGCCACGTCATTGGCACACTCTTCATGCCATAAGATAATAATGACGGACCGACTAACCATCAATTTTTCTTTGTTGATAGATCACACGATCAGATGATTAATTTAGTGGTTTCTTGTTGAACTAACTAAATCATCAATTATATATATATATATATATCACAAGCATGCATACATATATATATATATTTCTATGCTGAAAAAGTCTACTATCATGAATTATATATATGCATGAACTCATATAATATATTTATACTTTTTGAACTATATTTATATGTAAACAATAAATTGTATTTAATGGGTACGTTTCTTGTTGAACCAACTAATCATCAATTACATACATAATGCATGCATGCATATATATTATATATATTCCTATGTTGAAAAAGCCTACTATCATGAATTATATATATATATATATATGTAAACGATAAATTGTGGCGGGTCTTTCTTGTTGACCCAACTAACCAATTATGTATATATATATCATACGCATGCATGTATGCGTATATCTATGCTGATAATTATATATATATGCACTGATAATATATATATTGAAATATGTAAAGCATAAACAGCCATAAAAGTCATAAGAAATAAATAGTGATTGATGCACGGATCACAAATATGTCGACAAGCTTCTGAAACTTCTTTTAATTTTCAATCATTTGTAATAGATTATTTTTTCGACTTGTAACTATCTGATTAACAGATCATAATAAGGTTAGATTTGACCACAATTAATTGGTCACAATCAATAGGAAAATAAAATATAGTGTCAACAATGCCTCCTCATTTAAAGTAAAAATGAATTTTACCTTAAATGAATTAAAAGACAAAAATATGGGTCAATTAAAATAACATTTTTTAACTATTATTATTTTTCAAACCATATCACAAAGATTAATCTCTGATGTAATCCACACATCCAAAGTGGAGATTGGATTTCAAAACCCATACAATTAAATGTCAGGCAAAATTCACAAATTTTGACATTTTGAATAATGTTAAAAAATTCATATCCAACAAACATGAGTTATTCATAATCTTCAGTCACCTTTGATGTAAAATCATGCCCCCATGTTTATAATTTTCAATTATTTTTGGCTTAAAATCATGCCTCTCAAGTGAGTTTTCATCATCATTTTGTGATAAATTTTTAATATTTTTTTAGAGAAGGCATTGTTCTTCTTTTTTAACCATTAACAACTTGTCATTCTTTACCATGTTTGGCAAAGCATCATGCCCCCTATATTCATAAATTTCAGCCACCTTTGGCTTAAAATCATGCCCCCTAAGTGAACCTTTATTATCAAAATTCTTAATATTTTTTTTCAAAAAATGGATTATTTTTTAACCATTAATGGTCTATGAAAATTCTCCAAAGTCATATTTTTTAGCCATTAAAAACTTGTCATTCTTTGCCATGTTTGGCAAAGCAGCATGGCCCCTATATTCATAAATTTCAGACACCTTTAACTTAAAATCATGCTCTCTAAGTGAACCTTTGTTATCAGAATTCTCAATATTTTTTCAGAAAAATTGATTTTTTTTAAGCCATTAATGACTTATGAAAATTCTCTAAAGTCATATTATCTTCATGACTTGGTATGCTAACCTTTCGAGCCACATACCTTGGCTCTTCACAAATGATTGACTCTTCAAAAATATGTGTATTAACCCTATGAGTCACATTAATTTTTTATTAGCCGTTATGCTTTCTAATTTTTGTTTCCAATATCAAATTTCTTCATCAATTAGAAAATTTTTGACTTTTAAGTTGATGAATTTTTCCATCACAGTCATTTAAATCTCTTTGCTTCAAATAATACGAAGCTGATGAAATTATTTGAAAATTTTGCCTATAAAGAGAATTAATTTCTTCTTTTATGGCCAAAATTTCATTCCCACACCAATAAATTTCATTCTCACAATGTCAAATCAAAAATTTCATTTGTATTTAAAATGAATGATTATATTATCATATAACATAAACTAAAAATAAAACTAACTAAGATGTAAAAAAAAAAAAAAAAAAAGTGATGCAAATTTATTTTTTATTTTTTTATTTAGTAGCTTCAAAATACAAAAGTTGTTGAAATTTATAGGCTATAGACACAAAACAAATTTAAAAAATAAAAAAAAAGTGATCCTTGAATTTTGTTTGTAACTGTTAAAAATAGAGTTAAAATTTGTATAATAAGATAACGTAAATGTTTATTTTTTAACTACTCAAAATTTAAATTTTAAAAAATTTTAGATGGCATTTAACTCTTATATAGTTTTTAACTTATTACGGTTCTTATTTTTGAGTTCTTTTTTTACAAATTTTTAAAAATTATAGGTAGCATTTTACTCTTATCTAATTTTTAAACTACTATTCTCTCCGGTTCTTCTATTATTATAATTATATTAAATGTTGTTTTTCTTATCAAGTTTATCTTATCTTATTTTTGAATTTTTAAATTTCAACTTAATTTTTTTTTTCAATCTTCATTTGATATTTACTAAATTTCTCTCTACCTCATTTTTCTAGGATTTATCTAAATTTCGCTTTCTGTATTCTTATAATTTATCTTCACATTTATACTTTATTTATTTATTTATTTTTTAAATCTTATCTTATATGTACAAGATCTACTCTCACTCTTACTCTTTATTTTCATTTAAGTTTATTCTTTTTCTAGGATTTATTTGATTTTCACTTTCTATATTCTTATAGTTTCTCTTCAAATTCAAACTTAATTTATTTTTATTTTTATCATATATTTATAGAATTTCACTTTGACCTCTCTTTTTTAGTTGAGATCAATCAAATCTATTATTTAAGTACCTATCTAAATTAATATCATAGAATTTTGTTATTAATTTTTAACATATTTAGTATTATTTATCACATTTTATTACTTGTATAGTACGGATTATCACCCGTTCTTAATTATAGTATTTGCTATAAATAAATATGACGAAATGAGCAATTGCAACGGCATTACATGGACGGGCTCATATGCTATATAAACACAGAGGTCTCCAATTTTTTGGGTATCAAAATTTTTATTTAAATTTAGACCTTTACAACTCAACAATTCCTCCAACCTTACCATTTTCACTTATTTCACTAACTTCTCATTTCCACCAACTTCTCCAAATTCACATGTTATCAAAATTTTGCCTATATAAGCAAATGTTTGCTAGATGTTTTGATATGGATAAAATTGAATGAAAAGTAATATATACTCTCTTAATTCTAATTATTTGCTATTTTCTTTAGCTCTCGTTTTCGCTGCTATTGCATTAAGTTTATAACATCTTTAAATTTCAGTTATTAGTTACTGTATTTGCCAAAAAATGCCAACTGCTACTCCATTCACAATAGTCACCGAGCTAATCAACATGTCCGGTGTCGAGATGGAGATTCGAGAGAAACGGAGCCAATCGCTGGAGGGATGCTATGACGAGATCATCACGCTGGCCCCCTACAAACGAAGAGAAATAAATGCGAGAATGTTTCAGCAAACATGTACCGATTCATTGAGATCTTCTCTTCTCAAAATATTCGTCGGCAACCACGACACCAGCCTTTTGTTGAAGCCATATAATTTCATCGATTACTCGAGGATCGAATTCAGGAGGGTGTCTGATCAGAATGCAGAGCAAATCTTTATTAGAGGGGTTAGGGACACATCCTCTTTCTTGTATAGGTTCAAGCTGAGTCTCTTTCCCTACCAACCTCTTTCTCTTTAAAAGAAGGTTATTTGTTTTTGTTTTTGTTTTTTGTTTTTGATTATGCTTTGCACTTGTTTCGATCTCTTCTCAGGGGCTTGCGTTTTCTTATGGGGAGGAACAACTTCGAGGGTGAGCCAGAACCCATCACTTGAGTCCCGGAACTTGATCACCATCAGGTACCCATTTTTTATAAATTTTCTTTGTCTATATTGTCACGGCCTTGGAATTTCTGAACCAACCCTCAGTCTTTCCAAGCCAACCGTGCGGCCTTAGATGCTTATAGCACGCCTTGCTTGCACCTAAGTAAGCCTTTTGTGGAAGGGAGCTAAGACAAGATTACACACACAAGAGAGTCTTAGAGAACTTAGAGAGCTCTTGGGGAATGCTTAACTTTGTATTGCTTGAATGCTTTACAATGCTTGGGTCTTCGGTGGTTTGACCAAATGAGGGCCTCCCCCTTTTATATGCTACAAATGAATATTCTAGAACTACTATGTTGGAGAGTGTTCTACACACTTCCTCCTAGCTAGAGTATTCTAGGACTATTCTAGTATGTACATGTCTAGAAGAGTCTACTATGTACAAGTTCCTACCATGCTCCAGGGAGTTCTAGAAGCTTCCATCATGCTCTACAATCTTCCAGAGCCTTCTAGTTCCACCATCCTTTTGACTGCTCTAGAGGATTCCAGAGTATTTTAGCCTCTCTTCTTGTAGCCATTCTCTAGGGACTTCTGGAGGCTTCCAGCAATCTCTATGGTCTTCATATCAGGGGCTTCCAGAATATTCTGTTAGCTTCCCTTCCTTGAGATTTCCTTTTGGCACCCAACTTTGTCTTGATATTTCGGCGGGTCGTGACATTCTCCCCCACCTATGCTCGCGATGCCCTCATCGCGCCTTCTCCCTCGAAGTCGCAGGTTTACTCCTTGACTTGCGCCTTCTTTGATTTACCTTGTCCACTTGACCTGTTGGTGCCTTATCAACTGTGCATGTTGGTGGACTTTCTTCTGTGGAGCGAGCCATGTTCTTGGTAGCGCCTTCTACCTTGTTGTGGTTTACCCCTAACTCAATAGCTGATAAAAGTTGGAGTTTAGTATTTCCCTTACTCACCATTGGCACCATGTGTGGCCCACCCTCTATGATGCACATAGTGTTGTCGCGAGGCAACATTACCACGTTGAACTCTCGCAGGAACTCCATCCCTAGCACCACATCATAGTCATCGAGTGATGCAATTGAGAAGTTCACTTTCCCGCGCCATCCACCAAGGTGTAGCTCGACCCCTCGAACCATGCCATCTACAGGCTTTGCCTTGGCGTTTACTGTCTTCATTAGTGCTTGACCCCTGTCAAGTCTTAGACCAAGCCGCTTGGCCTCTTCTGCCTTGATGAAGTTGTGGGAAGCCCCTGTGTCTACCATGACTTGGGTCGCCTTCCCATTGATCTTGCCCTCTACGTACATCAAACCCTTGTCCCATTGGGTTGATGCAGTAGGCTTCGCTTCAATGGCACCAAGCAGCTGCAAAGATCCCATGCAAGCCTGTTCTTCTCTTTCTTGCTTTTCCAACATTGCACTAAGACTCTTCCTCTTTGGGCAATCGCGCGCCCAATGTGGCCCATCGCAGATGAAGCAGTTGTCTTTAGGCTTGCTTTCTTTCTTCGCCTCATTCCTCCAATCCTTGCCCGTTGGTGACTTGCTTCTACCCTCTCTGTACCTTGGAGCCTTAGAATCCTTCCATTCTTTGGCCCATGTGGCTCCCCCACCTTGGCCTTGACCCTCCTTGGTGGACTCCGAGTTAGAAGCTTCCGGCTTCGTGTATTCCACCAATGTCTCGGCCACGGTGAGTGCAGTGGAGATATCCTTGACGCCTCTTCGCTGTAGTTCCAATTGTGCCCACTGCTTGAGACCAGCTGTGAAGTTAAAGAGCAAGTCATCATCAGTCATGTTAGGAATTTGAAGCATTAACCCGGAGAATTCTTGGACATAATCCCGGATATAGTGGGTGTGCTTCAACTCCCTCATCTTCAAACGTGCCTCATATGCCACATTTTCAGGATAGAATTGCCTTATTAGCTCATTCTTGAATTGTCCCCATGAAGAGATAGTGCAAGTGCCTCTTTCTATTTCAGCGTGCTTACGACGCCACCAAACTCCAGCTAACTTAGTGAGGTAGAGAGAAACAGTGCGTACCTTAACCATCTCATCATTTAAGTTTAAAGCTTCAAAGTACCTCTCTAAGTGCCATATGTAGTTATCCAGCTCTTTGGCATCCCGTGTGCTGTCAAACTCCTTAGGCTTTGGCGCTTCCAACCTTGGAGTGAATCCCGCATTGGTGGCAACACCGCCACTAGCCACAGCATGCTTGCATATGGCCCAATCCGCCCGTGTCTCCTCCAAGCCTTCCTTCAGCTCTTGGACTTGATCTTGGAGTTGACAAATAGCCTTCAGGATCCGTTCCTGGAAGTCATAGCTTTCTTGTCTCTGCGCTTCAGAGTTGATCCGGATGGTGTCCCGCATGGACTCAAGAAATTCCTCGACTTGGCATTCCACCTTGCCATCGAGTTGATCCGGATGGTGTCCCGCATGGAATCAAGCTTCCATCATGCTCTACAATCTTCCAGAGCCTTCTAGTTCCACCATCCTCTTGACTGCTCTAGAGGATTCCAGAGTATTTTAGCCTCTCTTCTTGTAGCCATTCTCTAGGGACTTCTGGAGGCTTCCAGCAATCTCTATGGTCTTCATATCAGGGGCTTCCAGAATATTCTGTTAGCTTCCCTTCCTTGAGATTTCCTTTTGGCACCCAACTTTGTCTTGATATTTCGGTGGGTCGTGACAATATGTATATATAGATATACGTTTTGTACATGATCTGGACATGAAGTTGTTGGAAAAAATGATTTTTGGGGACTTTGATTTAATATTAAAGTGTGGTGACTTTAATTAAATATTAAAGTGAGTCCTAACCATTTTTTGTGTTGGGTCCAAGTGAGCCAAAAATCATTAGATTTTGAATAAGAAATTGCCAAGAAATTGCTTCATGATGTTAGATTCATGATTAGGATTTTAAAGAGTATTTAAATCTTTTTTCTTGGCTAAAGGGTGTGAATCCTTTGGGCATCCATACTTTTCATTTTGTGGAAAGGGGCTATGGATGCTTGGTATTTTAATGACTAGCCTTAAAGGCTGGAGGCTCTTCCTCTCTCCCCTATACATGTATAAATTGAGACCCTCCTGTCAAGTTTCAAGATAGAAATTTTTGCTTCCATTTTACAAGTCAGTTTGCTAGATAGTTCCTCTTGTGAGAGAGTGCTGCCATTGTTTTGTTCGCTAAGCTAGACAGATAGTGCTTCTGCCGTAGCTGGTTTTGACCGTCGTATCCTGGGAGACAGACGCCGGGTTTCCTCAAGCACTCGACCTGTGAGGCGGCGAAATCTGTTTTAAGGAAACTGCTTCCGTGCAGGCTTCAGTTTCGTCTCTTTACCCTTTTATTGTTTTGTGTATTTCTGTTGAAATTTAATTGTAATTATTAGCATATGTTCATGATATATAATTTGATTTCTTCATAAATCTATTTATTTAATTTCACAATTTTGAACAACAAGCTTAAAACAGATTTATATATATATTCTATGAAATTGATCGAATAGATTTATATAGACCATTAGGTTAGCTTTGTATAATGTTACTAGGAATTGTTGCGGAATTACTCACTATTTCAATGATTGTAAATTATGCTATGGTACTCTCTAATTGCTTAGTTTAGTTAGAATTCTCATAATTTGCATGAATTTTAAGGTTATAAAATATAATTTATGGATGTTGCAATTTTGTTATGCTAATTCTATTCTAGTTTTAATTTGTTACATGCTTATTATTTTCTAGACTAGATTACCTAATTTAATATATTTTGGAGTTATAGAGTTTTTATGAATTATTTAATTAGGTGCATTAATGTGAATTATCTAATTGGGTGCATTAATGTAAATTATTTAATTAGGTGCATTAATCTAAATTATCTAATTGGGTGCATTCATGTGAATTATTTAATTAGGTGCATTAATCTAAATTATCTAATTTGGAGCATTAATCTGAATTATTTAATTGGGTGCATTAACTTTGAATTTAACCTATTTATTTGGAGTTATTAGTTTAAATGTTTATTATGAATTAATTTCATTTATAACTCATGAGTATTGAACTTTATTTTAAAGTTGTAATTTAATTTTGAAGTTACAAATTGTATTTTGTTTTGGTACCTTATATTAGTTGGTTACTTATATAATTAATAGTTGGCTAGATGGTTTCAATTATTTATTATAATTAAATTTTTTAGATTATTTGTTTGTATTTTGTTGTGGTTTGCTACTAACCTTCTTTGTAGGGATACCAATGCGAAAAACAAATATAAAACCAAATGAATAGTATTTGGGATGTAAAAAACAAAAATGTTTGGACTACTAACTTTTGTGTTGAATAGGAATACCTAAGCGTGGAAAGGCTTTTGGAGTAAATAGAATCTTTATGGATTGACTATTTTATTTAAATGTTTGAAGCATGTTTTGCTTGAGATTTAGTTGGTTTGTTTACCAATTTGTAGTAGCAACTTTTATTTGTTTGTTTTGTCAGAAGCATTTTATATGCGTGTAATTGTTATAGCAATTTTTTAAATTGTTTGTAAGTTTGGAACTTGGTTTGGTTTTCTGTGATAGAAACCAAAGTTTTAGCTTTGGCTAAAGAGTAGTTTTTATTTGTTCAAAAATGACAACTAAGATGGATTTAGTTTCAAACTTTTGGAGTTTGAGGAAGTCGTTGGGTTTAATCATTTTATTCCCAAAGTGTTAGAAAACCAAGTTTGCAGAAAGTCTTTGGTTATAATCTGATTATGTCCAAAGTGTTTTGGTTTCGAGAAAGGAAACCAAATTTTAGCATTAGCTAAAATATTTCTGATTTTATTCAGAAATAATGGGCGTAGTTCCGGGAGTACCGGTTAATTTTTATGAGTGGTGTAATTCTGGTAGCAAATTTTATTTGCTTGGGAATCGGTTTGTTATAACCTGGTTTATTCCCTGGAAATCTTAATTTTTAAATTGTTTCCTATGGACTTGGAGTCAACATGCTCTTGAATGTTTTGTCAAAAGGTTAACTGGGTTTTACGTGGGACCGATGTGACCCCTCCAGTCTTCCTGGGAACATTCCTGACCATGTTCGATTCTAGGTTAAATGGTGAGACTAGTTTTGAATTAAATTTCCATCTGAGGGATTTTCTAAGGGTTAAGTTTAATTTCTGGAATCACAGAAGTGAAATTTAGTTGTGATGTTTTAGAAATGGCTTCAAAAGGTGACAAACAGAAATGTTGTTTCACTTGACAACCTTAGCCTCACGAGATTCTTAAAGGAAGATCTTGAGAGATCGAGTATGATTTAAGGAAATCATAAGATTGCATTAAAATATCTCTGAATTGATCAGAGGCAATTAGTATGGTATCCTTGTGTTATTTATAGCATTTATGATTGCTATGTGACCTTACTTGAGAGCAAAGATGAAACAACTTGTTATAGTGGGTGAATATTTTTTTAGATTTTTAAATTCCAAATATATTCTTAAATTGGTGGCTCCTAGTGAGTTCAAGATCACTGATCACAGAGATAGAAAACTGGTGGCTCCTAGATGGTGTTAGACCACTGGCTACACAGTTATGAGATTGTGGTTCCTAGTAGTGAATAGATTACTGATCACATGTCAAGACATCATGATTCCTAGTAGTGGAGAGGCTACTGGTCATATGTGAAGACATGATGATTCCTAGTAATGAAAGAGTCTATTGATCTTATGTCAGGACGTTGTGATTCCTAGTAGTAAAGTGACTACTGATCACAGGTTAAGACATTGTGATTCCTAGTAGTAGAAAGTCTACTGACCACATGTTGAGAAATTAGTGATTCCTAGTGATAAGACTACTGGCCATGTTATGAAGTTCCGAATAGTAGACTGTTGAACACTGGATTTGTGTTTCCTAATAGTAAGACTATTGGCTTCAGAGTGATAGGTTGGACCAAATATATTTGGGTGCCTAATTCGGTTGATGACATTCTGGGAATGTATTTACTGTGATATGATTTTGAGAGTTTCATAATCATTGTGACACAAGGATTTGTTTAAAACACTGTATGAATTTTTGGAAAAGGCCAAAAGGCTTTGTATAAATTCTACAAAGAAGACTTAATTATCCGACTCTGAATTGAGGAGATTAATAGAAAGAAAGGAGGGAGTACCTCCTCAGTGAAGACTAATGTCATTGAGCATGGCAAATTTTCTAGGATGAGGAAGAAGTCCCCTGTGAACAAGGGCTCTAAGCTGGGGCCAAGGGGTGGTGTTGCAAAGAAGCTGGCATACAAGCCGCGGGAACCTGGTTATCGGTTCTTTGGGAAGTGCTACAACTGTGGTAGCGAGGGTTTTATCTTTACTAGGACTACACGCCACATCTGCTCCGAGAAGGAGCTGTTTACAACTTTCGAACCAGTTACAAACGGTGAGAAGTTGTTTATGAGAAACTCTACTACCTCATTTGTTGAGGGAAAGGTGGTCCTGAAGTTAACCTCAGGGAAAAAGCTAACCTTGAACGAAGTCCTGCATGTTCCGGACATTCGTAAGAATCTTTTCTCAAGGACTCTTCTCAGTAAACATGTTTTCGCATGGTTTTTGAGTCCGACAAGGTCGTTCTGACGAAACACAAGTGTAAAACTTGTGTTGAAGTGAAGTGGACAAGATCCCGTATGAGTTATGGAAAGGCGTTAAGCCTTCTTGTAAATTCTTACAAATGTGGGGGTGTCTTGCTATTATGGCGTTTCCTACACCCTAACGGGTTAGGATAGGCCCGAAATCCGTGGATTATATATTCATTGGTTATGCACATAATAGTAGTGGATATCGGTTTCTTGTACATAAGTCTGAAACTTCAGACATTCACAAGAATACCATCATGGAGTCAAGGAATGCATGTTTTTGAAGACATTTTTCCTTGTCGAACCTAAGAAGGGGTTCTAAGGCTTTGGAGCAATTTGATGAGCTTGCTAGTGATGATGATCATTTTGATGATTAAGTTGAGAATCAAGGTGATGATCAGCCTAGAAGGAGTATAAGGGCTAGGATGTCCAAGTCTTTTGGTCCAGACTTCTTGACTTATATGGTTGAGAAGGAACCTCAAACTTTCACGAAGCTATGACTTCTCCTGAGAGTCCTTTATGGAAAGAAGCGATCAAAAGTGAGATTGACTCCATCTTACAGAACCACACCTGGGAGTTGGTAGATTTACCTCCAGGTTGTAAGCCTTTAGGCTGCAAATGGATTTTAAAAAAGAAAGATAAAGGCCAATGGGTCTATTGACAAGTATAAGGTGAGGCTCATTATCATAGGGTACAGGCAACGAGAAGGCCTGGATTACTTTGATACGTACTCACCTGTAATTCAAACAACATCCATTCGCGTGGTGATTGCATTAGCAGTTTTGCGCAATCTAGAGATACACCAGATGGATGTAAAGACAGCTTTCTTAAATGGGGATTTGAATAAAGAAATCTACATGGAGCAACCTGAAGGGTTTTCAGCTCCAAGACAAAGCAAGAAAGTCTGTAAACTTGTCAAATCTTTGTATGGTTTGAAGCAAGCGCCTATACAATGGCATGAGAAGTTTGACAATGTAATATTGTCAAATGGGTTTCGAATCAACGAATGTGACAAGTGTATTTATGTCAAAGACACTGACAGAGGTTATGTCATTTTGTGTCTATATGTTGATGATATGCTCATTATAGGTAGTACGATGAAATGATCAAAACTACCAAGAAGTTGTTAAACTCTAAATTTGACATGAAGGATATGGGCATTGCAAATGTTATTCTGGAATTAAGATTACCAGAATCTCTGGCGGAATTGTACTTTCTCAGTCTCATTATGTTGATAAGATACTTGAGAAGTTTAGTGGATCAGATACGAGTGTGTCATCGACACCTGTAGACTTAAGTCTACACTTTACCAAGAATAATAAAGAGAGTGTCTCTCAGTTAGAATATTCTCGGGTAATTGGAAGTTTAATGTATCTGATGAGTTGTACTAGGCCTGATATAGCTTACTCGGTTAGCAGACTTAGTAGATACACAAGTAATCCTGATGCTTCTCATTGAAAGGGCATTGTGCGGGTGTTAAGGTATTTACGCTACACTCGGGATTATGGGCTGCATTATACTCGATATTGTAACACGTCCGCGGGGGACCTCGGCTACAGTTCGGACTCGATTTTTGTTGTGGTTCTAAATCCGAACCAAAGAGTCCAACTCTGGCAAATCGTTTTGAAGAAAAACAGATTTTTGAAAAGAAGTGCCAAACATGGACTGCTTTGCCAGATTACAGAGTCGCCACCTAAATATTTTTTAATGGGGGAATTTAGGAAACCCTGACTCGGTGCCGAAGGCCACATGTCCGTCATCACCAAAGTGACTTGGCTCGGGAGCTTGGGTACGATCGGGGAAGGTCAGCTATGAGCACCCCCTTTCGCCCGGTCCGAAGACCGGCCTCTACTAACCGTGATATCTTTTTTTGAAAACATTACATGCTCTTATTCCAATTATTAGCCTAGAATTACTATGTTATGCGCACAGCAAACAAGTATAGACTAGATTGCCTAACTTGGAAATAAACATTGCATATCCGTTTTGTCTCGAAAAACGTGTTAGATTTTGCTACCCGCAAGTAGGCTAAAATACGGATTTCAATGAGTTGTTCCAACTCAGACAATCTAACCTCCACCCACAGGCATTCAAACAGTTTATCTCATGTAAGCATTTAGCCGCATGGTAAGCATACTGTCATGTTAACATTCACACGCATGCGATATGCTAAAGCATAAAAACTTACATCGTATTCCGTGCCAGAAACAAATAACCCGGTTAGCAAACATGCATGACCTAGTTCATGTTAAGTGGCTAATGCATCGCATGCGGAATGTAATCTAGACAGGCTCGGCTATCCTAAGCATGGCACATGAAATGCAACAACTATTACGTATTCAATTTGGGATTGAAAGTACGATGCAGTTTGTATGATGTACCGAGCCCGATGTATGTAAACAAATGCATGAATGCACGCATGCATTGCATAAGGTATGCTAATTTAAATGTGCCCTAATCTACCATCGAAAGCGGGTAAATAAAAGGGATAGAAAGAAGTGGGGATTGGAAGACATACACCCACTCACACACACTTATTACATTTTTGCCCTCGCTCGGAGGGACCAAAATAATAATACAAATAATTAACTACGCAAGCTAATTAATTATTACAAATTCACTAAATTAATTAGACAAATAGTTAATCTAATTAAAACAGTAAATGCCTCGGGAGGAGGGCCCAAATGCAGCGCGCGCTCGGAATTGGCTCGGAATCGCACTGTCATGCATGATTTGCCTCTGTTTTCCCTGCTATCCTCCTCTGAAAATTGCCAAAGTCCCAGGAGTACCTCTAAGGGCACTGGGGAGTACCACCGGCTGGGGGAGAGCACCACCGGCTGAATAAGGAGGCCACCGGCACATAATTGTTCCATCGGCTGGGAAAACACTGCCGGTCGGCACTAAACAGTGCCGGTCGGCACTTAACACCTGCAGAACCTGCAACTCACAGCAGCAGAGGGCAAAACTTGCATGGCAATGCAATTCAAGGCATGTATGCACCAAACACACTCCCTATCATGTTATTGACTCGAAGGGGCATGCGCCTCGATTCCCGGACCACCAATCGCGCATTTTCATGCATGATGGCCCTAAGAACCAAGAATGCAACTTTGATTCCAAATGCATGCAATGCAAACAAGCAAACAAGGGTGCTCAAACCTCTATCATGACTTGGTCAAGAGGCTTGGCATGCATGTCAATATGACGAAGCCCTAAGCATGGCAAACTAGTATGCAACATGGACAATGCAAGGTGCTCATGCAAGCACACAAACAAGCATGTAAGGCAAGCATGCAAACCAATGAAATGATGGACTTAGACATGAATTAGGCAACTCAAAAAGGCCTAAAATCAGTAGCCAAAATGCCTACAATTGGGGACTTAACACACACACACACATGCACAAATCAAGGCACCAATACTTAGGCATAAACAAGACGACATTCGAGCATACTTGAAAGAAACCGATCATGGACAACTAACATGCACTTAAAGCTCTGAAATTCATGTTAAACATGATGCCAAATCATGCAATAAAGTGTGCCAAACAAAGCATGCAAATGGCCTAGGCTTAAGGCAAGTCAATGGGACATTAAACCACACCTAGCACAAACACACATGGCATGCATTAATCAACCCAAAACAGATTTTTGGCATGTCAAATTAGGCCCAAATGACCACTTAGATGGCATCTAAGAAGCTTGAAATCAAAGGCATGCAACATGACCAAAACATGGAGCATTTAACACAAGCTTTTAAAGCATTGAAGAGGCATGCAAGGCAATCAAACAAGCACATCATAAGGTCTGAAATGGCATGTTAGATGGTTTCAAATCATTGAAAATGAAGCAAGCAAGTCATGCTACACTCACATGCTCTCAAGGCCAACAAGCCAAATGCAAAGGAGCTATGTAATGCATGATGAGATCGACCCAAATGGCTATGGACAGAGCTAGATCATGGCAAAATGAGCATACAAGCTTCATGGATCTAGGCCTAAAACATGCTAGAAATGAAGGCACACAACCTAGGCATATTAAGGCATAAAGAGGCATTACAAGGCAACTATACTAAGCATGCATAGGAGACCAAAACCAACTTGAAATCATGTTATGGCATGGCAATATAAGCATGGAAAACAAGTCAAACATGCTCAACGCACACTCAAGCATGGTGCTTCTTTGGAAGCCAAAACTTGCCCTTTCCAAGGACATCAAGGAGAGGGGGTGGCCCTCCCCTTTCTAGGACTTTAAGGCACCATCTCCACCATTGAAATCCCTCAAGATTTCAGTGGTGGAGAGGTCCAAGCACACAAGTCCCGGATCTCTCCAAAATAGCACAAAAATGAGCCCTTTTCAAGGCCTAAAGGGGGTCAAACTTCCCCAAACCACAAAACACCCTTAATATACAATGAAGAGGCTTAAAAAATAGAACTCTTTTGTGTTATAGACCAAGCACAAAAACTGTTTTAAACTAGGCAAAAATGGAGTGCAAAAATGGGGTAAATAAAGTAAGTTTCTTACCCTTGAAGCTTTTCTTCACAAAGGTTGGAGTAGTTGGTCCCTTGAGCTCCAAACCAGTCAAGAACACTAAGAAACAGCCCTTAGAACCTCAGTTGCAAGGAGAAGGTGAGACACTAGGTGCTTGTGTGCAATAGTGTGAACTAAAGCACCTAGTATACTAAATAAGCAAGAAAGGAGAGAGATAAGATAGATATATGATCTAACCTAAAACCAGAGCTTGCTCTCTCTCTAAAATGGCTGAAACCTCTCAAGAAATCCCCAACCTTAAGCCAAGAGGAAGAGCCTTCCTCTTATAGAACTTGTAAGACTTACAAGCTAAGCAACTAAGGGCTCATCCCTCCATACACGTGTATGGAGGGGAAGTAAATTGCACACAGCTGTCTGAAAATATCTCAGAAAGCAAGTGCACAGTGTCCGGCCGGCAAAAAATGTCATTTTGACAAAATTGAGTGCCGACCGGCACAAAAGAATGCCGACCGGCACAATATAGTGCCGATGGCAACTCTAGCCAGCCGGTGGCCTCTAGCCCCAGCCGGTGGTGTGTAGGGATGCCTCATAAAGCATTCCCTGCCCTTCCAAGGCAAAACACAAGTGTTTGGTGCGAAACCAAACACAAATGGTCGAGTCCGGAGGTCCTGAGGCACGGCGCGCGAGCCGAGAACTCCGGGAACTCCAAACGAACACAAACATGGATGATCACCGAGTGTTCCAACGGTGACGTCCAAGTCTTGAGGACGGTCAAAAATGGGGTGTCTACAGTGTAAGACGTCCGCGGGGCCTCGGCTACAGTTCGGACTCCCTTTTGTTGCGGTTCTAAATCTGAACCAAAGAGTCCAACTCTGGCAAATCGTTTTGAAGAAAAACAGATTTTTGAAAAGTAGTGCCAAACATGGACTGCTTTGCCAGATTACAGAGTCGCCACCTAAATATTTTTTAATGGGGGAATTTAGGAAACCCTGACTCGGTGCCGAAGGCCACGTGTCCGTCATCACCAAAGTGACTTGGCTCGGGAGCTTGGGTACGATCGGGGAAGGTCAGCTATGAGCACCCCCTTTCGCCCGGTCCGAAGACCGGCCTCTACTAACCGTGATATCCTTTTTTGAAAACATTACATGCTCTTATTCCAATTATTAGCCTAGAATTACTATGTTATGCGCACAGCAAACAAGTATAGACTAGATTGCCTAACTTGGAAATAAACATTGCATATCCGTTTTGTCTCGAAAAACGTGTTTTTTTGCTACTCGCAAGTAGGCTAAAATACGGATTTCAATGAGTTGTTCCAACTCAGCAATCCAACCTCCACCCACAGGCATTCAAACAGTTTATCACATAAGCATTTAGCCGCATGGTAAGCATACTGTCATGTTAACATTCACACGCATGCGATATGCTAAAGCATAAAAACTTACATCGTACTCCGTGCCAAAACAATAACCCGGTTAGCAAACATGCATGACCTAGTTCATGTTAAGTGGCTAATGCATCGCATGCGGAATGTAATCTAGACAGGCTCGGCTATCCTAAGCATGGCACATGAAATGCAACAACTATCACGTATTCAATTTGGAATTGAAAGTACGATGCAGTTTGTATGATGTACCGAGCCCGATGCATGTAAACAAATGCATGATGCACGCATGCATTGCATAAGGTATGCTAAATAAACGTGCCCTAATCTACCATCGTAAGCAGGTAAATAAAAGGGATAGAAAGAAGTGGGGATTGGAAGACATACACCCACTCACACACACTTATTACATTTTTGCCCTCGCTCGGAGGGACCAAAATAATAATACAAATTAATTAACTACGCAAGCTAATTAATTATTACAAATTCACTAAATTAATTAGACAAATAATTAATCTAATTAAAACAGTAAATGCCTCGGGAGGAGGGCCCAAATGCAGCGCGCGCTCGGAATTGACTCGGAATCGCACTGTCATGCAAGTGTGCCTCTGTTTTCCCTGCTATCCTCCTCTGAAAATTGCTAAAGTCCCAGGAGTGCCTCTCAGGGCACTGGGGAGTACCACCGGCTGGGGTACAACACCACCGGCTGAAGGAGGTGGCCACCGGCACTGAGTGAAGCTCCATCGGCTGCCAATTCACTGCCGGTCGGCACTAAAAAGTGCCGGTCGGCACAAAATGCCTGCAAAACCTGCAACTCACAGCAGCAGAGGGCAAAAACTTGCATGGCAATGCAATTCAAGGCATGTATGCACCAAACACACTCCTTATCATGTTTTTGACTCAAAGGGGCATGTGCCTCGATTCCCGGACCACCAATCGCGCATTTCCATGCATGATGGCCCTAAGAACCAAGAATGCAACTTTGATTCAAATGCATGCAATGCAAACAAGCAAACAAGGGTGCTCAAACCTCTATCATGACTTGGTCAAGAGGCTTGGCATGCATGTCAATATGACGAAGCCCTAAGCATGTCAAACTAGTATGCAACATGGACAATGCAAGGTGCTCATGCAAGCACACAAACAAGCATGTAAGGCAAGCATGCAAACCAATGAAATGATGGACTTAGACATGAATTAGGCAACTCAAAAAGGCCTAAAATCAGTAGCCAAAATGCCTACAATTGGGGACCAAACACACACACACACATGCACAAATCAAGGCACCAATACTTAGGCATAAACAAGACGACATTCAAGCATACTTGAAAGAAACGACATGGACAACTACATGCATTAAAGCTCTGAAATTCATGTTAAACATGATGCCAAATCATGCAATAAAGTGTGCCAAACAAAGCATGCAAATGGCCTAGGCTTAAGGCAAGTCAATGGGCATTAAACCACACCTAGCACAAACACACATGGCATGCATTAATCAACCCAAAACAGATTTTGGCATGTCAAATTAGGCCCAAATGACCACTTAGATGGCATCTAAGAAGCTTGAAATCAAAGGCATGCAACATGACCAAAACATGGAGCATTTAACACAAGCTTTTAAAGCATTGAAGAGGCATGCAAGGCAATCAAACAAGCACATCATAAGGTCTGAAATGGCATGTTAGATGGTTTCAAATCATTGAAAATGAAGCAAGCAAGTCATGCTACACTCACATGCTCTCAAGGCCAACAAGCCAAATGCAAAGGAGCTATGTAATGCATGATGAGATCGACCCAAATGGCTATGGACAGAGCTAGATCATGGCAAAATGAGCATACAAGCTTCATGGATCTAGGCCTAAAACATGCTAGAAATGAAGGCACACAACCTAGGCATATTAAGGCATAAAGAGGCATTACAAGGCAACTATACTAAGCATGCATAGGAGACCAAAACCAACTTGAAATCATGTTATGGCATGGCAATATAAGCATGGAAAACAAGTCAAACATGCTCAACACACACTCAAGCATGGTGCTTCTTTGGAAGCCAAAACTTGCCCTTTCCAAGGACATCAAGGAGAGGGGGTGGCCCTCCCCTTTCTAGGACTTTAAGGCACCATCTCCACCATTGAAATCCCTCAAGATTTCAGTGGTGGAGAGGTCCAAGCACACAAGTCCCGGATCTCTCCAAAATAGCACAAAAATGAGCCCTTTTCAAGGCCTAAAGGGGGTCAAACTTCCCCAAACCACAAAACACCCTTAATATACAATGAAGAGGCTTAAAAAATAGAACTTTTTTGTGTTATAGACCAAGCACAAAAACTGTTTTAAACTAGGCAAAAATGGAGTGCAAAAATGGGGTAAATAAAGTAAGTTTCTTACCCTTGAAGCTTTTCTTCACAAAGGTTGGAGTAGTTGGTCCCTTGAGCTCCAAACCAGTCAAGAACACTAAAAACAGCCCTTAGAACCTCAGTTGCAAGGAGAAGGTGAGACACTAGGTGCTTGTGTGCAATAGTGTGAACTAAAGCACCTAGTATACTAAATAAGCAAGAAAGGAGAGAGATAAGATAGATATATGATCTAACCTAAAACCAGAGCTTGCTCTCTCTCTAAAATGGCTGAAACCTCTCAAGAAATCCCCAACCTTAAGCCAAGAGGAAGAGCCTTCCTCTTATAGAACTTGTAAGACTTACAAGCTAAGCAACTAAGGGCTCATCCCTCCATACACGTGTATGGAGGGGAAGCAAATTGCACACAGCTGTCTGAAAATATCTCAGAAAGCAAGTGCACAGTGTCCGGCCGGCAAAAAATGTCATTTTGACAAAATTGAGTGCCGACCGGCACAAAAGAATGCCGACCGGCACAATATAGTGCCGATGGCAACTCTAGCCAGCCGGTGGCCTCTAGCCCCAGCCGGTGGTGTGTAGGGATGCCTCATAAAGCATTCCCTGCCCTTCCAAGGCAAAACACAAGTGTTTGGTGCGAAACCAAACACAAACGGTCGAGTCCGGAGGTCCTGAGGCACGGCGCGCGAGCCGAGAACTCCGGGAACTCCAAACGAACACAAACATGGATGATCACCGAGTGTTCCAACGGTGACGTCCAAGTCTTGAGGACGGTCAAAAATGGGGTGTCTACAGATATCCAGCGGTACTTGAAGGATATAGTGACGCGAATTGGATATCAGATATAAAGGACTCAAAGTCCACTAGTGGATATGTGTTCACTCTTGGTGGGGCAGCCGTGTCTTGGAAATATTCCAAGCAAACGTGTATATCTAGATCAACGGTGGAATCAGAGTTTATTGCTTTGGATAAAGCAACGGAAGAAGCAGAATGGCTTCGCCATTTCATTGAAGATATTCCACGTTGGTCTAAACCTGTGCCAGCTATTTGTATTCATTGTGATTGTTAATCTGCAATTGGTAGGGCACAGAGTAATATGTATAATGGAAAGTCTAGACATATCCGTCGTAGACATAATTCCATATGACAACTACTCTCGAATGGAGTTGTCTCTTTAGACTATGTAAAGTCTAAGGACAACATTGCAGATCCGCTAACCAAAGGGTTAAGTCGAGTGTTAGTCGAAACGTCGTCAAAAGGAATGGGGTTAAGGCCTTTGGAAGTTACCGGAATGGAAACCCAACCTAGTTGACTGGAGATCCCAAGATCTAGGTTCAATGGGACAACCTAATTGCATGTAACGGTGGTATGTCACTGAGGAGGTTAAACCTCCAGCCATTCCTTCTATCAGTGATACCTGCAAGTGTAGAGGATAAGCTGAGCTTTTAATGACTCTTATGTGTTAAGCTGTTGAGCTAAGTATTGCATGATACTTTAGTAGAGTCACCTATGTGAGTTTGAAGTGGGGCCGCTTCTAGAAGAATTGGGCAGGCCAAGATTCTTTGAAACCACTCGCTGAACCAGGCTAGTGTCCAGGGCCACACAAGGCACACCAGTGAGAACATAATGGTGGTTGGAGTAATTCCCGTGTGAGATCTATTGTCTCAGTTTACATAAACGGTAGAGCAGTTCAAGATGTCTTATTCATTGATCTGCCAGTAAACTCGATAGGTTTTCACTGGGAGAGGTTCAAAGTCAAAAGCTACCTTCTCTGATGTCGGGGTTAGTCCGTTGTACTCTCTCTCAGAGTCTTTATTGTTGAACGATGTTCGTTTGTTGAGTCTTTCGGTCAATTTTTATTCATGTGGGGGATTGTTGGAAAAAATGATTTTTGGGGACTTTAATTTAATATTAAAGTGTGGTGACTTTAATTAAATATTAAAGTGGGTCCTAACCATTTTTTGTGTTGGGTCCAAGTGAGCCAAAAACCATTGGGTTTTGAATAAGAAATTGCCAAGAAATTGCTTCATTATGTTAGATTCATGATTAGAATTTTAAAGAGTATTTAAATCTTTTTTCTTGGCTAAGGGTGTGAATCCTTTGGGCATCCATACTTTTCATTTTGTGGAAAGGGACTATGGATGCTTGGTGATTTAATGACTAGCCTTAAAGGCTGGAGGCTCTTCCTCTGTCCCCTATACATATATAAATTGAGACCCTCCTGTTAAGTTTCAAGATAGAAATTTTTGCTTCCATTTTACAAGTCAGTTTGCTAGATAGTTCCTATTGTGAGAGAGTGCTGCCATTGTTTTGTTCGCTAAGCTAGACAGATAGTGCTTCTGTCGTAGCTGGTTTTGACCGTCGTATCCTGGGAGACAGACGTCGGGTTTCCTCAAGCACTCGACCCGTGAGGCGGCGAAATCTGTTTTAAGGAAACTGCTTCCGTGCAGGCTTCGGTTTCGTCTCTTTACCCTTTTATTGTTTTTTGTATTTCTGTTAAAATTTAATTGTAATTATTAGCATATGTTCTTGGTATATAATTTGATTTCTTCATAAATCTATTTATTTAATTTCACAATTTTGAACAACAGAAGTTGTGTGAATTTGGTTTAATTGATGTTTAGTTTTATAAACTCTTGTTTAATGTCAAGAAAAAAATAAAAATCTCTGCCTTCCAATTTTAGTTTTCCTTGGAAATATTAGATGAGAAAATATTTTTTACTTTTTGTTTGGAAGGGTAAGATTATCTCCAACCCTTCACTAATTTTTTGATCTAATTTGATTCAAAATTTAAGTAAGAAGTTTGATTTGAAATGAATTGCTTTAATCATTTCATCAAATTTTCATCAAAATTTTTTTAAATATTTTTTTGTATCCCGAATTTCACATTTCATCAACTTTAATAAAAAAAAAATTATTTCCAATTCTTCTTTTTAAATTTTCATAAAATTCAAATTTAATGAGTTCTCAATTTGATTATAAAAAATAAAAATAAAAAAAGCTCTCCTTTGATTTGATGAACATTTAATAAAAAATGAAGATGATTTTTAAACATTTTTCATCAAATTTAAATTTGATGAAATAAAAAGTGAAGAATGCTTTATCAACATATCCATCACACTAGGCATATAATGTTTGTTAGCTAAAATGTCTAATATTTTTATTATTTTTTTCTTAATTCCAACACACTAAGCTTGTAATTAAGCATTTTCTCTTAAGCCAAATTCATTACCTAAATTAGTTAGCCTTCAAAGCCTTGGAAAAATATCTTTGACTCTTATGATTTTTTTCCTTCATCTTTATTACTAATTATTGTTGATATGCATTTCATAGAATAAATAATGTTTGAATAAATAACTAAAATAAATAGTTGTTGGAGGATAAATTTGAATTAATAGATAGACAAAATAAAATGTATATTTTAGTGTTGAAGACACTTTAATTTTTATTTGTTTATTTAGTTTTTCATCAAAATATCATTTTTTAAAATTTGTTGAATGATTTGATTCATTCTTGATTTAATGAAAAAATTCTTTCTTTCTTAATTTAATTCAAATTTGATAAAGTGATTGAAGCATATTTTTAGACATTTTTTCATAAAATTTAAAAAATAAAATGATGAAAAATTGGAGATGCTCTATAAAAGTAAAGTAAAATAAACGGTGATTTGTTTTGTTTTTTTTATTTTATGCTTTTACTTTTTTTTTTTTCTTTGGTACATCGGAAATGTATGTTTTTACTTTTTTTACCAATGGATGGTATTAAGGGCAGCGACAAGGATTTAATAAAGAAAGTCAACAATACATTCTTATCGTTTTTTCGTTAGGTAGGGGTGAGGAACTTCAGTAGATTCGATTTTGGACCCAAAAAAAAAAAGAAGTATTAATTGACTACGTATGATTTTATAAAATTTTAAACTAAATTAGTTATAAAAATTATAAAATCAAATCAACTTGGGTCTGATTTGAATGTTAACATGGGTCACCCAACCATTCAGAGTCGATTCAATTATGATAGTTTTTTTTTTTACTTAAAACACACCATCAAGAAACCATTCTGACTCGATTCAATCATGACATTTTTGTAGAAAAATTAGACCTACAATCAAGAAACCATAGTTCAATATTGTTTAACAATTAACAACTAGCAAAAGCCAATTAGGGGGCAGAGCACCTCTAAGGAAAGCCCGTGCAGTCCAATGAGCTGCTTGGTTGGCCTCGCGAGGAGTCCACAAAAAAGATAGATTATACTGAAGAGCTAGCCTGCGAATATCCTCAATGATGGTAGCACAGCTCCAGGGAGGGTCATCCTCAGAGACGCATAAGCGAATGACTTCCTTGTTATCACCAACAATCTCTACCTGACACAGGTTGAGATCACGGATCAGAAGGCATGCCCATCGAATTGCCATAGCCTCGCCTTGCAAGACTGACCCCACTGCCTCCAACCGGACCACCCCATCCACAAGATGACCCTCAGAGTTCCGGAGTAAAACAGCCATGAAGGCACTCGAAGAACCAGGATTAAGGGCCACATCACAGTTAGCTTTGAGACGATTTGGTAACGGCGGAGACCACTGCCTGGGCACAACATGCACGGAACTGGAGATACTGGGAGGGCGATGAAATTGGTGGTAAACGTGGATAAATTCCGCGCGTTCCTTCCCAGCAAGGAAAATGGTGGCAGCGGGATCAACAGGATGATGGTTGAAAATGAAATTGTTCCGCTGCTTCCAAATCTGCCATGCCAACCCCAGCATCGTGCACAGATAGTTCACTCGGTCCTGCTTTGTGTCGAGAGCCAAAAACACTTCGCATGTCCATTGCGGGATCGAACGAATGGTAGCTGTAGGAAGAGGAAGGTTTAAACTGCTGCCAAACCACACAGCCCGCGTCCAATCACACCCACATAAAAGATGTTCCACAGTCTCGACTTCCTTGTGGCAGATGGGACACATAGCATCCGTTGCGCATTTCCGCCGATAAAGATTTTCTTTGGAGGCAAGGAGATTGTTACAAGCTCGCCACCAAAAATGCCGTAGTTTGGGAGGAATAGGAAGAGCCCACAAAAATTGCCAAACCTTAGGAGGAATCTGGAAGGAGGAGGACGCCCTGGAACCCGCTTTGATTTGGCGATGCTCTAAGTCCACTCGATACCCCGACTTAACAGTATAATTGCCCCGCACATCGTGGTGCCAAATAAGGCGGTCTTCTTGGTTGTCAATTGCAATTGGAATTGAAACTATCCCAGCTGCCTCATCCGAAGAGACCAATCTTCTCACCAGAGCTGTGTTCCAACTCCTAGTAATGGGATTAATAGTCTCACTAACTTTGGTGACAGAACAGCCACTAGGAGGACGCGATTTAACTCGGAAATCTTGAGAAAAACCAACCCATTTGTCAGACCAAAAATCAATGGACTGCCCATTGCGAACTTGCCAACGAACCCCCCGATTTAACACCTCCCGGCCTTCCAGGATACTAGCCCATGCCCATGAAGCCGAAGCACCTTTTCGAGCATCCCAGAAATTTGAGTGCGGGTAGTACAACCCCTTGAAAAATTGAGCACACAGGGAGAGGGGGTATTTGCATAAACGCCATCCCTGACGAGCTAGCAAGGCTTTATTAAAAGAGCGGAAGTCTCGAAAGCCCATCCCGCCTTTAAACTTTGACATGGACATAGTAGGCCACGAGGCCCAATGAATCCCTCGATTCTCAGGATCACCCTGCCACCAAAAATTACTCAACAAGGAATTCAAATTGTCACAAAGTTTATGTGGTAAAAGAAAACAAGCCATCGCATAGGTGGGGATTGCTTGGGCAACTGATTTGATGAGAACTTCACGACCCGCATGGGATAATAATTTGAGCTTCCACCCTTGAAGTTTCTCCCGCACCTTTTCGACAATGAAATTGTAGGTCTCCCGTTTGGATTTCCCCCAACAGGTGGGTAGCCCAAGATATGTAGACCCTTCCTTAACGGGACCGATATTCATGGTATCACAGATTTGCTGCTGTAGAGCCCCTCCAGTGTTCGAAGAAAATTGGATACCCGACTTGCCAAAATTAATGCTTTGGCCTGAAGCATTGTTATAAACCTCCAAGATTCTACGGATCTTGTGGCATTGGTTGACATCGGCTTGAAGGAATAAAAGGGCATCATCTGCAAAAAATAGGTGTGACAGGATTGGGCAAGTTCGTCTAGGTTGTATCCCCGAAATTTCCTTATCTTGCAGACTTCTGTGAAGTAATTTAGAAAAAACTTCAATCACCAAAAGAAATAGGTAAGGGGAGAGAGGATCCCCTTGCCGCAAGCCCCGAGAGGGTCTAAAAGCAGTTCGTTCAGAACCATTAGCATAAACCGCAAAGGTAACCGTAGAGACGCACTGCATAATCCAATTGATCCATTTTCCATGAAAGCCCATTTTTTGCATGATGGCTTGAAGGAAGTCCCATTGAACCCGGTCATAAGCTTTGTTGAAATCAAGTTTGACGGCCATATGCGATTGTTTGCCCCTTTTTTTCATTTTTAGAAAGTGGAAGGCTTCATGGGCAACAAGAATATTGTCCTGGATCATCCTTCCTGGCACAAAGGCAGATTGATTAGGGGATATAAGTTTGCAAAGCACACGCTTCAGACGGTTGGCCAGAATTTTTGTGATTATCTTGAGCTTGAAGTTACATAAACTAATTGGTCTAAAATGCGACAATGTTTCTGGCGCCTTGACTTTCGGGATTAAAACCAAATTTGTATGATTCCAATCAGGTGGCATAGAACCATGTGTGAAGAAACTCCGAACTGCCGAACAGACTTCACTCCCAATCGTATTCCAATATCGATGGTAGAAAAACCCCGGATATCCATCAGGTCCAGGGGCCTTCACAGAGCCCAACTGAAACACCGCCACCCGAATTTCAGCATTAGAAACATCCCGGATTAAACATTGGTTCATTTCCGTGGTTATGTCACAGCCCACCACGCTCAATGCAGGTGACATATCCCGATGGCATTCCGAAGAAAACAAGGCAGCAAAGTGACTGTGTAAGAGGGAATTAATCGCCTCCTTCGAGTCTAACCAAATCCCAGATTCAGATTTGAGACGAACCAGCTGATTTCGCTGTCGGCGTTGGGAAAGCGTTGCATGAAAGAAAGCTGTGTTTCGATCCCCATACGAGAGCCAATTAACCCGAGAACGCTGATGAAAGAACATCTCCTCCCTAGTTAACAGATCGGCAAGCTGGGAATGCAGCTCACCATGCTCGCGAAGGTTCTGAGGTGTGGGAGGGAGACTTTGGATATGGGCCAAACGGCGTTTGCACGCAGCAATCAAGCGCTTGTTATTACCGAAATCTGTCCTGCTCCACGTCAACAGGTCTCTCTTACAAACATTTAGCCGTTGGGTCAACTGGTGCATGGGTGATCCCGTTATCGGTGACGCCCAAGCCCGCGTAATAACTTCTTCACATGTTGGACTCGTGGACCACATAGATTCAAATTTAAAAATCCGGGGGATCCGCTTAGGAGGATGACAACAGTTAACAATTAGCGGGCAATGGTTGGAGCCAATGAAACATTCATGGTAAACTTGAGCAAAGGGAAAACGATTTCGCCACTCCACCGTGGCAAAAGCCTTGTCCAACCTTTCGCGGATATTAGCTGCTCCGACTTGGTTGTTCGTCCAGGTATAAGCAGTACCTTTGAACTCGAGGTCCATTAGAGCACATTCCGATATCATACATTGGAAGCCTTCAATTTGTGACCTGTTGCAAGCCAACCCACCTTGTTTTTCCCACATTCAGCCTACTTGATTGAAATCACCAACACACATCCATGGATAACGATTGAGGCGAGCTTGGTTAATTAAAAGTTGCCAAAATTCCTTGCGGTCAGATCGAGAGGGGGGAGCATAAATGAAAGAGATAGCCCATACACTATTCACTCCACCATTACCAACCGTGCACCGAATGAGGTTTTTTGATCTAAATCTAACATCCATATGTACTGTATCCATCCACCATAGAGCAAGGCCACCGGAAATTCCCACCGGCGGAACATAGACACTATTTGAAAATTGTAAAGTCCTGCGGAGTCTGTCCAGTTTTGACGTTTGATTTTTTGTTTCCATCAGAAACACCACAGAGGGACGATGGGTTGAACACAACCCTCGGAGGATCTGGACTGTCAGAGGTCGCCCCAACCCCTGGCAGTTCCAGCTAAGAATTAACATGGAGCGTGTGGCTGTTGAGGGCCAGCCACCAGTGCCCCTTCAGTAGGTTCACTATCTTCTGTTGGAAAAGTGCTAGGAACTTGGGAGCACCAGTCACTCGCTTCCTCTTGATCCCACAGAATGGGAACCTGCACCAAATTTCCCTGCTCCTCGGCTAAGGTAGCATGTGGCCCTTTATTACGGGTTTGGCTAGATCTAGGTAATTTGGTTTTGTTCACCTGCCGCGCTGGTTTCCCTTTCAAAGTTGGAGTCTGCTTCAGCAAGTTGCCCGTCACCCCAGCAGATTTGGTTTTACCCCTTTTAGGCTGAGGGTTGTCAACTAGAGCATCAGAAGCCTTCCTTTTGATGGACAGATCTTTGAAAACAGACGCCATGCAAGTGTCCATAGCCTGGTCTACATAGAACAATTTGGTTGGGCTAGTAGCTGGGCTGATTTCCTCTATTCCAATTCCATAAGACGGCCCAACGTCCCTCCCAATGATGTGGGCTGCCTTTACTAAGAGATTATTTTCCACTGGTTCGGTAACAAAATATTGAGGCCCAAGCCCAATAAAGGGCTGGGCCGAGGGTGTGGCAAGCTGGGTTGGTATAAGTACCTTAGAAAAGGCGAGTCCCTCTTTGAGATGAGCTCTGTCACGCACTGGGGGAACCATAGTGCTGCCTATGACCTCTTCATTGGCTAACCCCTCGTCCGAGCTCAGAAGAATGGCATGCTTGGAAGAGGCATCTGCAACGTGGCCTGTGTCGACTGCAGGGTCTGCAGTGCATGCGGATACCACAGGTTCTATTATGCTGTTTGGGTTCGTGTGAGGCCTTTGACACTTGTCACCCATACTCGTCGCCGCCGGCCATTGGTGAACCAATTTCCGAACTCTCTCTTCTGCCACATCAACCCAGTGACTTATTTGCGTCGCCGGAGTATCCAGTCTAGGAGCTCGGCCAGTACGAAGCGCCGGCCCATAGCCAGATTGCTGACCTTCGGCTCGAGAAACAAATGTACATGCAGCCTTGTCATGTCCTACCCTGCCGCAATCATAACAAAAGTCCGAAAGTTTCTCATATTTGTAAAAGATCCAAGACTCCTTGTCCTCAGAGCCACGATGTTGTAAGATAAAGCCTCTAGGGAGTGGTTTAGACACATCCACTTCAACCCTGAGCCGAAGAAAACTCCTCTCCAGGAGGAGGCCGTCATGCAAAGCTTCGACCCCCACCAACTTTCCTATACGCCGTCCAATGATCTGACCATTCTGTCTGGTTAGTTTGGCCACGGGAAGGCCATGGACCTGTATCCAGAAAGGACACCATTTGAAGTCCATTTCTTCAACTGATTTCCCTGTTGCTAAAGGTTGTAGGACCAGCAGATAGCCCATTACAGACCAAGGAGCCTCCATGAGTACTTTCTGTCGGTCTTCTAGATCCGAAAATTGGAACATAAAGACGTTGTTCGACCAAGGGGATATAATCAGTTGAGCTCGTGTATTCCAAGCTCCTTGGATGATCTTCGAAACCGCTGTCTTATTGAGGATTTTGGGGGCTAGGATCTTCCCTACTAAACAAAGAAGGGAAGCATCCTCACTGACACCCGAAACCTCTTGGAGGTCCACGCGCTCTAGCCCCACCTGTGTGAATGAAAAGGAATCCATAGAAAGCTAAGACGAGCAAGAAAGCCAAAACCCTTGAGGCAAAAGGGTAAAATCCGTCAAGTCAGAGAATAACAGGGACTCGCAGAGAAGGAAAAGAAAAACAAAGTGGAAGAACCCCACAAAGAGCTACCAGGAGGTAGAGACAACTCCCACAGAGAGAGAGTGAAAATGATAATTGTTACTGATGTTGGCTCGATTTATCGTTCATTTCAACAATTAACAAACTAGCTAACAATAATATTGTTCAATAATTAATTACTAAACTGTCATGCCAATAAAAATTACAAAACTAAAATTGCAGCAAGGCTAAATCAGATTTGCATCAAAGCTACAAGACAAAATGGGTAAATTATACTAATCTCTCCTAAAGTTTAAAGAAAATATAGCAAGTTTCACAATATTAACATAATTACAGTAAACTCCCCTAAAGTCTTAATTTATATAAAATATTTAGATATATTTTCATCAGTAATTCGTTAGTCAAATGAATAAAAAAAGTGATGTTGCAATCTCTTTTATACTAAAATGTGTATTTTTTTTTTTTTTCATATTTATCTTGTATCTTCATAGCATCTGCATTAGTTTTAGTCTATATAGTCTTACTAAAAAGAAATTTGGTATAACTATATTAAAACTATAAGACTTGTTGTATGTTTTAAAATCTTAGGGAAAATTAGTATAATTTACTCAAATAAAATTTTTGTAAATAAGTCCATTGCAACATTAGCAGCCCATTTCAACAGACTTTAATTAGGGCTGGTTTGAGAGTTAATCACTTTAGCAACTTCTTCACTTTTTTCAAAAAAAAATATATATATATTATATATATAATAAATAGAGACAGTAATGTGACAAATTTTTTTTTTTTTTTTTTTGATTAAAACAACTTATTGATAATTGAGACCTTAGTTAATAAGTCCATTGCAGTACTTCGGAGTTCATGACTACAAATTTAAAAAAAAATGAATGCAATTAATTATGTTTAAGGGTCTTTCTAACAAGTGTTTTTAGAGCACAAATAAATGATAAAAAATTTTAAAAATATAAGACACTTTTTACTAAATTCAATGCATTTTAACATTTGCCTATTAGTATTTGGTATATGCTTAGCTTAAAGTTATAAGGGAATTAATTATAGTGAATGCGATTGCAGATTAAATAAAATAATAATGTTACTGATTGAGAAGTGTATTTTTATTTTTATTTTTGATTTAATGTCATTGCAGATGGCTGGGACAGATGAAGCCATGGAAATATTTCAGATGTGATTCTAAGTGCAGCTGAAGTCATGTTATTATATTTTTGTAAATCTAAATTATAGTTTTTGGTTAAATTACATTTTTTTATCTTTATAATTTGACTTAAATTTTATTTTATTATTTTAATTTAAATAATATTAAATCTAAACTCTAAGTTTGGTTTTAATTTGATCATTCTGTTCAAATGAGATGTTAAAATTAGCTAAATTTAACAGGTGTCTCTCACATGATTTATACACATACAAAAAAAATAATAATAATAACAATAATTTGAACAGAATGATCAAAATAAAATTAAATTTAAAGCTTAGAAATATTATTCAAATTAAAATTCAAGAATAGAAGTAAAATTTTAGTCAAATTATAGAGATGAAAGGTGTGATTTACCAAATGCGTTTTTTGTTTGACAATACTAGTGTTTAATGGTGGTGATGTCTGTAACGGCTGCAACTAGTTTTTTTTTTTTTGGTTGGGCAAGTTTTAAGATACATATAGGGCACTCCTTAAAATAAATTAGTGGGTATGTCCATTCGATTTGTGTGTTATTAAATTTGTAAAATATAAATTTTGATTTTGATTTTAAAATGTATATGTGGTGTATTGTTGTAGCAGTAAAAGATCTTTTTCTCAAATCTAATGTTATGAGTTAAAGTCCCATTTACTTATCAAATAGTTTTTTTTGTTTTAAATAACTATTATAGGGGTATTTTGAAAAAAATCTGAATATGAGACATATTTGTGTCTACACCATGAGAAGCTTTTACATTTAATAGTAATAAAAATAGTAGTGAGTGTGTGCTCACTTGATGAAAGTACTGTTAAATTTGTAAAATATATATGTTGTGGGCTAATGAAATGGTAAATATGTTGTTTTCGTTACCTAAGGCCATGAGTTAAATCGCATTCACTTCATTATGTAATTTTTTGTTTGAAGAAACTATTATAGGTGTATTTTAAGAAAATAAAAAATATAAGAGAAATTTGTGTCAATACCATTAGAAGCCTCACATATATAGTAGTATAGATATATAGAAGATAGATATAGATAATTGCACATTTCTCAACTTTCTACTTAATTAAATAAATAAATTGCCTCTTAAAACTGTATTTGGAGTATGAATTTGGATAGAAAATGTCTCATGTGTCATAGTTTTATATATATCAAACACTAACTCAACTGCATCTCCATAAAAATTAAGAAAAAATATCACATCAATGATATTTTTTAAAAATAATTATCAATTAGTGGTGAACTTTATGAATACTAATAATTAAAATCATAAACATTTTTTAAAATTGGCAATTAATTATTTTTTCAAATTATTTCTAATTTGCAATTTCTCATAAAAATTAAACTCTGTTTGGTTTTGAATTTTTAAATACAATTGTTGAGTTTTTATTTATTTTTTTGTATTTTCGTTACTTTAGTGATTTTTTTAATATTTATCAAACTTATTACTTTTTAGATGCGCGTGAACTTAAAAATTAGGAAATTTTTTTGATAAATCCACTTTCAAATAACTTTATTCCATTCAACTCATATTCTTTTTTACTATTCCATTAGGTCCTATTTGAGATAAGAAGACCAAAATACCATTTTCATATACTTATGTTCCATTTAGTTCACATTATTTTCTTATGTTTCAATAAGTCCTATGGGTGACATAATTACCAAAATACCCCTATGTGAATGTTCACACCGTCAATGTGAATGTTCATATCGTCAATGTGTAGGGGCCCGGCCCATGTTGATCCTCGCGAGTGCCCGAAAAAATTCGAGTCGGGCCGGGGTAGGACCGGCCCATTGACAATGTGAATATTCACATTGACATGTTAACATTCACATTAATAGGAGTGTAAAATTGGCCCGCATCCCGTGGCGGAGCGAAACCCGCCCACGGCCCATAGGCGTCCCGGGGCGGGCCCGGTCCGACCCATTGATAATGTGAATATTCACATTGACATATTAACATTCACATTGATAAGAGTATAAAATTAGCCCGTGGCCCATGGGCGGCTAAAAGCCTGCCCACGGCCCGGGACGGGTTCGGCCCGGCCCGGCCCGTTGTTCACATTGACATGTTAACATTCACATTGATAGGAGTGTAAAATTAGCCCGCGCCTCGTGGCTGCCCGAAACCCGCCCACGGTCCAGCCTGTTGACAATGTAAATATTCACATTGACATGTTAATATTCACATTGATAAGAGTATAAAATTGGCCAGCAGCCTAGGGCGGGCCCGGTCCGGCCCGTTGACAATGTGAATATTCATATTGACATGCTAACATTCACATTGATAGGAGTGTAAAATTAGCCAGTGCCTCGTGGCTGCCCGAAACCCGCCCACGGCCCATGGGCGGCCCGAGGCGGGCCTGGCCATTTTTTTTAAACTCTTTTTAATTTTTTCTACCAAAATTTTATTATTTTTCACAAAAAAAGACACTAGGCCTCGGCGCGGGCCGGGCCTCAGATCGAGCCTTGAATGGGCCTTAACCGGGCCGATGGGCCGAGCTGGGCTTCAAAGTGATAGCCCAGGCCCTAGCCTAAGGTCTCGGACTAGGCTCGAGCCTGGGCCCAAACGAGCCTTTGCCGGGCTGGGTCGGGCCGGCCCACATGCTAAAAAATTAGGCCCAGGCCCAGGCCCTAGCCTTGGCACAAGGGTATTCGGGCTTTGGACGGGCCGATGGATTGAGCCTCTGGTCGGGCCGGTGGGCTTGGGCCTAGCCTCGAGCTTAGGTTGGGCTTGGGCGGGCCTGGCTATTTTTTTTTAATTCTTTTTAATTTTTTCTACCAAAATTTTATTATTTTTCACAAAAAAATACATTGCACTTCGGGCGGGCTGGGCCTCGGACCGAGCCTTGAATGGTCTTTAAGCGGGCCGATGGGCCAGACCAGGTTTCAAAGTGATGACCTAGGCCCTAACCTAGGGTCTCGGACATGCTCGGGTCCGGACCGAAACGAGCCTGCCCCGGGCCGTGGGCGGGCTTCGGGCAGCCCACGGGCAGCGGGTCAACTCTACATTCCTATCAATGTGCATTTTAACATGTCAATATGAATATTCACATTGTCAACGGGCCGGGCCTATCCCGGGCCGCGAGCAAGCTTCGGGCAGCGGGCAAATTTTACACTCCAATCAATGTTAATGTTAATATGTCAATGTGAATATTCACATTGTCACGGGTCGGGCCAAGCCCGTCTCGAGCTGCTGGCCAATTTTACACTCTTATCAATGTGAATGTTAACATGTTAATGTGAATATTCACATTATCACGGGTCGGGCCAAGCCCGTCTCGAGCTGCTGGCCAATTTTACACTCTTATCAATGTGAATGTTAACATGTTAATGTGAATATTCACATTGTCAACAGGTCGGGTCAGGCCCGCCCTAGGCCGCTACCAATTTTATATTCTTATCAATGTAAATGTTAACATGTTAATGTGAATATTCACATTGTCAACTGTAGCACGTCCGCGGGGGACCTCGGCTACAGCTCGGACTCTCTTTTTATGTTGCGGTTCTAAATCTGAACCAAAGAGTCCACCTCTGGCAATTTGTTTTGAAGAAAAATAGATTTTTGAAAAGTAGTGCCAAACATGGACTGCTTTGCCAGATTACAGAGTCGCCACCTAAATATTTTTTAATGGGGGAATTTAGGAAACCCTGACTCGGTGCCGAAGGCCACGTGTCCGTCATCACCAAATGTCTTGGCTCGGGAGCTTGGGTACGATCGGGGAAGGTCAGCTATGAGCACCCCCTTTCGCCCGGTCCGAAGACCGGCCTCTACTAACCGTGATATCCGTTTTTGAAAACATTATGCGTTCTTATCCCAATTATTAACCTAGGATTACTATGTGATGCGCACAACACAAAAGTATAGACTAGATTGCCTAATTTGGAAGTAAACATTGCATATCCGTTTTGTCTCGAAAAACGTGTTGGATTTTGCTACTCGCAAGTAGGCTAAAATACGGATTTCAATGAGTTGTTCCAACTCAGGCAATCCAACCTCCACCCACAGGCATTCAAGCATTTTATCACACATAAGCATTTAGCCACATGGCGATCCTATTGTCATGGCAAACATTCACACACATGTGATTATGCTAAAGCAAAACACTTACATTGTACTCCGTGCCAAAAAACAAGTAACTGGTTAGCAAACATGCGTGACCTAGTTCATGTTAAGTGGCTAATGCAACACAAGCATAAATGCAAGCTAGAATAGGCTCGGCTAAACCTAAACATGGCATGTGAAATGCGCGAGTAGCACGTATTCAATTTGGAAATTGAAAGTTACGATGCAGTTTGTATGATGTACCGAGCCCGGTGCATGTAAACAAATGCATGAATGCACGCATGCATTGCATAAGGTATGCTAATCAAATATGCCCTAATCTACCATTGTAAGCAGGTAAATAAAGGGGATGGAAAGAAGTGGGGGTTGGAAGACATACACCCACTCACACACACTTATTACATTTTCGCCCTCACTCGGAGGGACCAAAATAATAATACAGTCCAACGAATAAATGAATTAATTATTACAAATTCTAATTACTAAAATTAAAGCAAATAAATGAATGCAATGGGGTCTCAGCCCTGCCTCGGGATGCGCGAATGATGCATGCTCGACGCGACTTGCCCGGAAAACCTGTGCCGTGCCATTGCTGCTTCTGCTTTCACTGCCCTGCCTCTCCAAAAATCCCCAAAGTTCCAGAGTACCTTCCTTGAATGCCATTGAATGTCACCGGCTGGAGAGAGAGTTCACCGGCTGTCTATAAATTCCACCGGCCACTTACATGGTTTATCGCACAAAAATAGTGCCGGTCGGCACTATTTACTGCCGGCCGGCAGAAAGTTCCTGCAGATGGACAGTTGACAGCAGCAGCAAGACAGCAGTGCATGGCATGGATTTTGGGGCACATTTATGCATAGCCAATGCTTCCTATCATGGATGGGACTCAAGGAAGCATGGCTCTTGGCTCTTGGGCCATCAATAGTGCACCTTGGTGCATGATGGCCTAAAGAACCAAGGTTGCACTTTGATGTAAATGCATGCAAACAAACAAATGGATTAAGCCCCTATCATGTTAATATCAAGGGCCCTAATGTCATAGGAATTGAGGTGTGTTTTGTCACTTAAGGTACAAACACCCCTCAACTCCCACACTTGGTTTGACACCCCAAACCAAGCAATGAGATGCAACTATGCAATTATGCAAACATGCTAACATGCAATCATGCAAAATGCTAGAATATGCAAAGCATAAAAGTCATGTAACGTGAACCAATTAAGCATGGAACTAGCAAATATTCAAGGCTTCATTGACCAAACATGCAACAACCATGCAATGAGCATGCAACAATGGACTTAAGCCCTAAAGGGCAGTCCTCAAACTCCCCAAAACAGTGGCAAATCATGCCTCAAAACATGATTAAAATGCTACACAAGCATGCTAGCCATAAGGCCTAAGGCTAAGGCACAAAGTGGGGCATTGAACCACCACTTAACAAGACCAAACATGGCACATGTTAGACAATCAAAACAGGTTTTTCAGCATACAAAATGGCACCCAAATCCCCTCATGGCACCCCCAAAAATGCCCCAAACATGGAAGCATGCACAATGTTCAATCCTAGACATACAAGAGCACACCCTTATGACATGAAATAGGCTACACATGCACACATGCAAGCATGATTTATGGACTAAAAAAAAACTTAGAGGATGCCAAATCATGGGATCCAAAACAAGTCAAGCATGCTAGGGGCTAAAACATACAAGGCTTACAAGCCTAAAGTATAAAACAAACATGTCAAGCATGCCAAATGTGATCAAAACAGTGGTTTGCAGCCCTTATACATGACAAAACAAGACCAACATCCTCAAGATATTAGGCTAAAATATGGAGGCATATGAGGCTAAACACATGGTACATTTGTAAGCAAAATAAAGCATTACTAAGCTAGCATGAGAGGCATGTTAAAGAATACAAATCCAACCTAAATCAGAGATCAAACAAGACCTAAGACACACAATAAAGCTCTGAAATGAGACCAAGAACAAACTAGCATGCATGCTATACCATGAGCCAAGAACAAAGACCAACAAAGGGTCAAGGGGAGAGGGGTGTCCCTCCCCTAAGTGAGACTCGAAAATAACATCCTCACCACTGAAAACCCACTGGTTTTCAGTGGTGAGAAGGCCAAAGGACACCAAGCAAGCAAGGCCTCCAAGAAAAGGCACAAAAGGACCAAAACAAAGCCTAAAAGAGTGAGGCTTCACTCAAATGGACAAAAGACCTTAATGAATGTTCTTGAGCAAGTAAAAACAAGACTTTTTTGTCTTAAACACAAACTCAAAAACACAAAGTAAAGAGGGTAGAAAAGGGTTGCAAGAATGGGGAATATAAAGTGATGTTCTTACCCTTGAAGATCCCTTGAAGAACAAGTGGTGCAGCCACTCTCTAGTGCTCAAAACCAGTCTAAAACCAACACAAATAACCTTCCAAGTCTCTCAAACTCAAGCTAAGGTGTAATGGTGTGTGTAAAGGAGCAAAACTAAGACAAAATCACACTTTTTGGCCTTAGATCACACACACAAGGGGAGGGAGATGATGATATAGATATATGACAGAGATATATGTATCTAAGCTCTGGTTTTGACTCTCAAGAGCTAACCCTTAACCAAGAGGAGAAGCTCTCCTCTTATAAGCATTGCAAAGCTTGTCAAACAAGCTTGGAAGGAGTGTATCCCCTCCATACACGTGTATGGAGGGGAGCAAAAGCTACAAAGTTGTCTGAAAATATCCCAGAAAGCAAGTGCACAGTAGTCGGCAGGGCAAAATGGTCATTTTGCCAAAAAGAGTGCCGACCGGCACAAAATAGTGCCGACCGGCACAATATAGTGCCGATGGCAACTCTAGCCAGCCGGTGGCCTCTAGCCCCAGCCGGTGGTGTGTAGGGATGCCTCACAAAGCATTCCCTGCCCTCCCAAGGCAAAACACAAGTGTTTGGTGCAAAACCAAACACAAACGGTCGAGTCCGGAGGTCCTGAGGCACGGCGCGCGCAGCCGAGAACTCCGGGAACTCCAAACGAACACAAACATGGATAATCACCGAGTGTTCCAACGGTGACGTCCAAGTCTTGAGGACGGTCAAAAATGGGGTGTCTACATCAACAGGCTGGGCCGGGCCCGCCCCGGGCCATCCATAGGCCATAGGCGGGTTTCGGGCAGCCACGAGGCGCGGGCTAATTTTACACTCCTATTAATGTGAATGTTAACATGTCAATGTGAATATTCACATTGTCAACGGGCCGGGTCGGGCCCGCCCCGGGCGGCGGGCAGGCTGGCTTTTGGCCGCCCATGGGTCGCGGGCCAATTTTATACTCTTATCAATGTGAATGTTAACATGTCAATGTGAATATTCACATTGTTAACCGGCTGGGTCGGGCCCGCCCCGGGCCGCCAATGGGCCGTGGGCGGGTTTCGGGCAGCCACGAGGTGCGGGCTAATTTTACACTCCTATCAATGTGAATGCTAACATGTCAATGTGAATATTCACATTGTCAACGGACGGGGTCGGGCCTGCCCTGGGCCGCTGGCCAATTTTATACTCTTATCAATGTGAATGTTAATATGTCAATGTAAATATTCACATTATCAACAGGCCGGGTGTAGACACCCCATTTTTGACCGACCTTAAGACTCAGACGTCACCGATTGAGTGCTCGGTGATGTTGCGTATTGTGCTCGTTCAGAAGTCTCAGAGTCGCGGCCGTGAGCCCTGCCTCCGGACTTCCGAACCCTTTTCTGTGCCTTGCCTCGGTTTGCGAACCAGACTCGGTTTTCTCTGTTTCTTTTCCTGAGGGGAGGGAGAGGTCCCGCAGACCATCTCTCAGTGGCCGTGGGCTACATTTTGTAGCTGTAGGCCATTTTGCCCATTTCGGAGCCCGGTTCCCGATTTTCGGAGCCGTCAGGCCGTGTGCCTCGGTTCGGGACTGCCTAACTATCTCCGATTGCTCCGGTTTTTGGCATGCATCTTATTTACTCCCTTTTGAGGGACACTGAGGTCTGAGAGACCCACTTCGTGGTCGAATGCCACTTTCGGTGCTTAACAGGCAGTTTTCGGGGCCCCGAACTGCGCGTTCTGGCCCCCGAACATTCGTTTTGCATCGGTTTTCGTTCATTTTTGGCAGGTACCTCTGTTTCATCACCAGGAAGGCCGTAGAAAGGTGGGAGGTCAGCAATTGTTTCAGCAACCAGTTATATTCCTCCGGCGCCCTCCAACGCCCGTTTTTCTCACTTCCAAGTCAATGTTGACCACCCTAAGGCCACTTTCTTCAGCTCCAAACCACATATTTGTGTTGTACACACTTGGGAGGCCACAAATATTATATGGCCGGCCATTAATTCCACTTGAACCTTTTGAACCCCTTTGAAAAATGACTTGTTCTCTCTCCTGTTTTACAGTTGCCAATTTTGAACTACAGGGTTGTCTTGAGGACACATGGGAGGCCACCAATATGTGGTGGCCGGCCACTAATTCAACTTGGCCCTTTTGACCCTTGGCCGGCCGGCCATGGGGGGTGGCCGGCCGGCCACCTGCAACCCCAAAAACTAGTCGGCCAGCTTCCTTACAGGGAGTACAGTGTAGATACACCCTCATTTTCTCCCCAGATTCTGTATCCGGGGGGACTTTTTTTGGAGGGAAACTTGGAGGGATTTTCCCTCCCTTTTTTCCCCCTCTTTCTCCCTCTCTTTTGTCTACATAACCAGCTGCCCAACTCTGGTTTTAGGGTTGAAAAAAAACTCCCTTGGAGCTCTTGCATTGTATCTCCTTCCTCTCTCTCATTTCCACCCTCTAAACATCCAAGTCCAACCCCTTTTCCACACCACCACCTAGCACCACCACCACTACTCCATTTCCAGCAACTTGGGGAGCTTTCCAGCAGCTAGGAGGCAGCATTTCTCAAGCCAAGAAGCATCCAAGGAGTAGTCTTCAAGGGTAAGTCCATTTCCCCTCTTTTTGGACCTTATTTTGTACCATTGCTTAGCCCTATTTGCTTGCTGTTTTGAGCTCAGACCAAAAATTAAAAGGTCATTTTTTTGAGCTCATTTCCTTGTTTCATTAAGGGCTCAACACTGTTTGAGCCCCCCATGTTGCACTTGCTTCAATGCCCTCTTGAATGCCATTTTCTTGCATGATATTTTTAGCTTGTGTGTGATCTGTTTTGGGGCCTGATGTAAACTTTAAATAGGCCTATTTTGAGCCCCTATTCAACATTGAAGAAGGGCTCAACACTGTTTGGGACCTCCATGTATCACTTGCCATTGTACCCCTCTTTGGTCCCTATTTTTGCATGTTTTGTTAGCTTATCTTGCTTCTGTTTTTCGGCCATTATCAGAACTGAAAGTGGCCATGTTTTGACCCCCTTGTCATGTTTAATTAAGGGTCTTTGGATGTTTGATGAATATTTTGTGTACTTTGTGTTATAGCCTTCTTGTGGCCTTAATCTTACATTGCATTTTGAGCATGTTTTTATACTGATTTGGGCTTGATCATCTACTGGAAAATGCTATATTTTGGGACCTTATTCAACATTGTTGAAGGTCCCTCACTTGTTTGAGACCCCCATATACCAGTTACTTCTTTGCCCCTTTGTTGGCCCATTTCTTGCATGAATTGTTTGCCATGCTTGTATCTGTTTTTGGGGCTTGTCATCTACTGAAAAACATCATATTATTGGCCCCTCTTCAACATTGTAGAAGGGGCCTTATGTGTTTGAGATCAGAAGCTATGACTTGCTTCATTACCTCTCTTGCCCCCCCATTTTTGTATGCCATTTTAGCCCTACTTGTGCTTGCTGTTTGGCCATGCTTTATACTGTAAAAATGCTTATTTTGGGGCTGCCTTGCTTCTTATTTTACACTTCATGTTCGAATTATGCATGTTTAGTATAGCTGTAGGCCATTCCGCATGCCTAGTTTTGCATTTCGGGAGAGATTCCATGCATCGGGTGTCATTTCGCCTTGTTTCGGGGCTGTTTTTCCCCTCATTTTGCCACTGATTTTTGCATGTTTGCATACCATATTCCATGTCTTTTCCATGTCTCATTAGAGTGGCATTTCGGTGCCTGAGGGTCCGTCCTCGGTTTGCGTGCACGCGGGCACGCATTTCGAGTTGTCTTGTTTTCATCTGATGGCCTCTTATGTGAGTGTGGCTGGGGCTCTCTCATGTTGGTGTACGCCCATATTGCATTGCGTATGCCATTTCATCCATAGCATTGTGTATGCTCGGTTGTGTATCACCTCGTGTAGCGTATATGCCATTCCATAACATTGTGTATGTTAGGATTGTATCTTAGTTGCATTTCACGCATATCATGCATATTGCATCGTGTTCGGGATAGGAGTTAGCCCGGGCACGGGAAACGAGGTACGTTCCGTACTCCGAGTGACGGAACGTGTCTCAATTCCCAAGTCACCGACACTCCGGATTATCCATGATGGAGTTAGGTTTTGTTGTAGTGTTCATATGCATTCATTCTATATTGAGTTGTGCAATTCGGCTCCTCGGCCATCATGCATCGAGATGCGTGATTGGTGGTACGAGGATCGAGACATGCATACATTTGTGAAAATACATTGCTATGCCCCTTTCCTGCTCTCTGTTGCAGCATATCAAGAATCAGCGGTCTTCCGAGGCTTGACGCGCTTTTCAAGAATCATTGCAAAACAGAGGCTAATTGGGGCATTTCAGTGGATTTCCGCGCAAAGCAGCCCAAACATGCATCATTCCATCATCCGGAGCAGAATCAAGGCAGTCCCTGGCTTGCATGCCAGTTTTATTATTTTCTTAGTTAATTTGTAAATTAATTAGGAATTTGTACATTATTTGGACTGTATTATTTGGACTGTACTATTCTTTCATTCGGGACTGTATATTTATTTGGACCCTCTGGGCGAGGGCAAAATTGTAATAAGTGTGGGTGAGTGTGATGTATGTCTTCCAATCCCACGTCTTTCTTCCCTTTTATTTATCCGCTTATGATGGTTAGATTAGGGCATATTTCAATTAGCATACAGTATGACAGCATGTTTGCATCATTCATCTGTTTTGCACGCACCGGGCTCGGCACATCATACTAACTGCATTTGTATTTCAATTCTAAGTTGAATACATGTTAGCTGTAGCATTCCATATTCCATGTTTAGAATAGTCGAGCCTGCTATAGTTTGCATCTTTGCATGTGTTGCATTAGGCAATTCTGTGCATCTAGGATCATGCATGGATTTCTAACGAGCTTCTGTTTTGGCTTGGAGTACTCGGTGAGTTTTATGCTTTAGCATCCTTGCATGCGTGTGAGTGACTGCCATGAATAGCATGCTTACCATGAGGCTATGTGCTTATGTGATATAACTGCCTTGAATGCCTGTGGGTGGAGGCTGGGTTATTTGGATTGGAACAATTCATCAAATGTTTGTTTTAAGCCCACCAGACAGTGGCAAAATCATGTTTTCTAAGCCCACCTGAGGGTGGCAAAATCCGCATTTTAAGCCTACCTGCGGGTAGCAAACCATCTTTCAAAAAACAAAAATGTTTTGTTCCAATTCAGGCGACCCGGTCTATACTTGTATGCTGTGCGCATCACATAGTAACCTAGGCTAATAACCGGAATAAGAACGCACAATGTTTTCAAAATCAAGTATCATGGTTAGTAGAGGCCGGTCTTTGACCGGGCGAGCGGGGGTGCTCACGAAGTGACCTTCCTAATCGTACCCAAGTTCCCGAGCTGAGGCAACTTTGGTGATGACGGACACGTGGCCTTCGGCACCGAGTCAGGGTTTCCTAAATTTCCCATTAAAAAACATTTAGGTGGCGACTCTCTATCTGGCAAAGCAGTCCATGTTTGGCACTTCTTTTCAAAAAATCTGTTTTCAAAATCGATTTGCCGGATTTGGACTCTTTGGTTCAAGATTAAGAATCGTAACATTTGAGTCCTTGAACTGTAGTGACCTCAATATGAACGGAACGGAACTTAACCCTCCCGGGGCGTTCGGGGACGTCTACACCGGGTCGGCCCCGCCCTAGGCCGCTGGCCAATTTTATACTCCTGTCAATGTGAATGTTAACATGTCAATGTGAATATTCACATTGTCAACGGGCCGGGTCGGGCCCGCCCTAGGCCGTTGGCCAATTTTATACTCTTATCAACATGAATGTTAACATGTCAATGTGAATATTCACATTGTCAACATGCCGGGCCAGGCCCGCCCTAGGCCGTCCATAGGCCGTGGGCGGGTTTCGGACAGCCACGAGGCGCGGGCTAATTTTACACTCCTATCAATGTGAATATTCACATTGTCAACGGGCCGGCCCGGGCCCGCCTCGGGCGGCGGATGGGCTTTTGGCCAGCCATGGGCCGTGGGCCAATTTTATACTCTTATCAATGTGAATGTTAACATGTCAATGTGAATATTCACATTGTCAACGCATCGGACCGGGCCCGCCCATGGACCGCAGGCGGGTTTCGCGCTGCCACGAGACGCGGGTCAATTTTACACTCCTATTAATGTGAATATTAACATGTCAATGTGAATATTCACATTGTCAACGAGCCGAGCCCGCCCCGGCTCGCGGGCGGGTTTCGGGCCGCCCACGGGCTATTTTTACATTCCTACCAATGTGAATTTTAAAATATGAATGTTCACATCATAAAATTGCTAACTGTTCAAAAAATATTTATAAGGGTATCAAAATTAAATATAAGGGCATAAGTGTCCAAGAAAATAGTGTAAATCAAGAAAAATGACTTTATGGAATAAAATTATACATACATGGGACTAAATGGTTTAAAAAATTTCTTCATGGACTTCTTGGATTAAAAGACTTCTAAATGGGATTTATTAATAATTTAGCCTAAAAATTATAAATAAAAAATGTTAAAAAAATTCACTATATACAAAAAATTTAGTCTATTTTTACATGTTTTTGTATTTATGATTTTTTTTTTTTAGAATAATAAACAAATATTTTACTTTTTTTAAGATGAAACTAGGTTATGTGTATGTAAAACGTAAAATAAAAAATTTATATTTGAAAATTCAAAACCAAACAAAGTGAATTATTTTAGGTTATTTTCGCTAAATTACAATTTTTACACATGTTTTGGCTCATTTGGCGTCTAAAATACATCTGTCTATTACAATTTGATAGTTATTGATCTAGATAATAAGGATTACTATATTTATCTTGTTATTTTAAGAGACATCCCGAGGTGTTAATTGATAATTAATGTGGAGCACTAATTAATTTTTTTTTTCATTGTTTATATAAGACTTGTTTGGCCTGGGATAAAAAAAAATCATTTTTTGAATAAATCAAAAAACAAAACTTGTTTTTCTTGAGTTAAAAAAATTATTACAAAAAGTCAACTTTCTCGTCACTAACCAAAAAAAAAAAAAAAATTGTTTTGGCAATTAACAAACACATCAAATTTTTTGAAATTCTAAAAAAGGAAAAAGCTAAACTAAAAATATAATTGCCAAAATTTCACCATAATTGCAGTTGGTTGGTTGTTATTTGTGTTTTCGTGTGTAGATATATTACCCATTTTTCTCACCATTTCATATCACCTATATATGACAATATTAATTAGGGCAAATTATAGGTTTGCGTAAAGTATAAATTGCTTTCTATGATTTGAAAAAATTACAAATACTTCCTTGTTATAATTTTTTATTTTACAGAATTAACTAAAAAAATAAAATTCATAATTACTCTCCTATACAATAATAAAATTATATAAATTATTAATTGAAACATATTTCTAACATCATTAAAAATTGTTCATTGACTTTATAAATTATTAATAAAGATGACAATTTGTTATGAAATTAGAAATTTCAGGAAGTGGAATATAATTTCCAGAATCATAGGAGACGATTCGTATTTTAATTAAATCTCAGAGAGTGTATTTATAATTTATGCTATTAATTACTATCATTAATACTTTAATCATAATAGTTCATATAATTTAGGGAAAATGCTATCATATTACAAATTTTCATAACATTAATCACAAAATACATAATCTCACCACAAATTAATATAATAAACTTTTTATAATTTTATGATTGATGTTGTATAAATTTATGGTTTGGTTTTAATATATTTTATTATATCAATTTATGATGATGTTTGATATTTCGAAATTTCATAATAAAATTATATATTTTGTAATAAGGGTACACACCATAGGAAAACCCATAATTTAGTGATACAAATAATATATTTGGTTTGTATTTTGAGATAAATTTTCAAAAAAAAAAAAATTGGAGAGAAAGTTTAGAAATTATTTTAGTTTATTTAGTTGTATATTTTAAAAATAATTTTGAAATTTGAAAATTTAGAATGATTTGATGTTCAAAAAATGTAATTTTTTTGTTTGGTTAGAGTTTTCCAAAAACTCTTTTCAGAAAATTATACTTTCTTATTTTTCGTATTTTTTTGTTCTTACTGAATTTTTTTAATATTTTAAGCAATTGTTTTTAACTTTTTAGACATGTCTAACATAAATATACCTACAAGGAAAAAAATTTGTGAAAAAAATATTTTAAAAATTCACTAAATACTAAAAATACAAAAAAAAATACGAGAATTTAGTACATTTTTTATATTTTTATGTATTTATTAATTTTTAAAAATACTTTTTAGATACATCTAAGTAAGGTGCATCTAAAAAAGAAAAAAAAAATGTTTAAAATTTTAAAAATATTCACTAAAAACAAAAAAACACGAAAACCAAAAAAGTCAGTTTTCAAAAAACTTAATTCAAAAAACTCAAACCAAACACACTGTCGGAATTCGATAGGTTGTTTGGGATGTCCTAAATAAGTGTACTTTTTGACTTTTTCGATTAAAAAGTAGAGGAAAAAAAGATTGTAGTTTGGGATAACTTTTTGACTTTTTACAAAAAAAAAAATATGTATTCAAATATTGTATAAAATTATAAAATTACGAAATTACCCTCGCTGACACAAGCAGCAATACTGTGTTGCACTGTTTCTGTCTCTTTTCAATTTTTAGTTTTTTTTTTTAGGGAAATATGTAGCTACAAGTGTGCCACGTTTTCAATTGACTTGGAATGTGTGGTTGCACAGTTTTGTGCAACACTGTTTTGCTTTTTTTTGTTTGTTTTTTTTTTTTTTTTCAATTGACAGATTTCCTACCAAAAAAAAGAGGTAAATAGTATGAACTTTTTTACTTTTTTAGTAATTTTTTTACTTTTTAAAGTTTTTTGGTGATGCCAAATCAGCCCTTATTTATTTATTCAGTTGTGGTAGAGAATACATTAAAATACATTTAAATAATAATTAGTGAAATTAGTGAAATTAATAAGTTAAAATTTATAAGTGAGGCAAGGGAATCTTTCTTAATGCGCATCTCTAACAACAATTAGTGAAATTAATAAGTTAAAATTTACTTTTAATTTTTAGCGAGTCACTTTTCAAAATACATTTAAATAATAATTAGTGTGTTTAGTTTCAATTTTTTGAAAGAAAAATGCTTCGGAGCACTAATTAGGTGGCAGTGGGTCCCGCCAATGATGTGATGTTTTGGTCTTGGAGTTGTATTTTTTTTTTTTTAAATGCATTAGTGCTATTAGTGGTAGTGTTTTTAGTGAGATGAATCATTGTTGTTTTTGAATTAAATTTTTTTTTTTTATTTCTTTTTTGTTTTTGAGTGAATGTTTTTAAAATTTTAATTAACTGTTTTACTTTTTCAAATGCATCTTACTTAAATGTATCTAAATAATAAAATATTTTTTAAAATTAGTATATTTTTGGTATTTAATAAATTTTTTATAATAAAAACTTATAAATATTATACTTTTTAAGTGTATTTATGTTAGGTGCGTCTAAAAATTAAAAAAAATTACTTAAAATATATTTTAAAAAAATTCGGTGAAAACAAAAAAAATATAAAAATGGAAAAGTAAATTTTTTTTAAAAATAAATTCTAAAAACTAAAACCAATTACTTTAGCTTCTTTTTAATTTTTTTAATGATATATGATACATTGCATCATTCCCACAAACAGGATAAATTTTTTTTTTTTGTTTTTTTTAAGGACGAACAGGACATAAATGAGCATATAAGAAATCAACGAAATTAGTACTGAAAAGGACGAACAGGACAAAAATGAGCATATAAGAAATCAATAAAATTAGTACTGAAAATAAGCATGAAACTAGTGAATAGTGTCTCGGTGTATCAAATAAAATAACCAAGGAGGCAAAGCTCTACCTTTTTTGGTTGATATCTGTCCATTTCATGTAAATAAGGAGATCAGGAGTTGTTAATCTCAAAGATTGGTCTAATGGGTGCAATTTAAGATTTAGTTTTTTTTAAAAAAAATTTTAGATTCAATTCTTATTAGGAGTAATTCGCTTCTTGGAGTCAAGCCCATGGGCTTTGCCAAATCTACATAGAGGGAGCTTTTTTTGTGGATCTATGGATTAATCAAAGTGCGTATAAACTGCTCTGGATACTCGGTTATCAAAAACAGAAACCAAGAGTTGTCCTTTTCATTAGGAATTAATGTCATAAGAAAGTTTCATCTTTAATGTTGTAACAAGCCCGGGGAGTACCTGTGTGCATTAAACAGTTTGGACTTTCTCGATTTCTTTGATCTAGTCTCACTAGTGCAATGTGAAACATAGATGAGAGTCCAGATTTGATAACTTTTAGAAAATCTATTTTATTGCAAAACCTTTTGCCAGAAATAGACTGCGTTATTAGATCTCAGAGTCACCACCTAATATTTTTGTGAAATTAAGAAACCCATAACTCGTGCCAAGACCACTGTTCGTCATAACCAAAGTTGTCTTGGTTCGGAACCTTAGGTATGAGAGGGGAAAGTCATTACTTGAGCACCCTCACTCATCCGATCAAAAGATTGGTTTTTACTAAGCCATGATATGAATTTTATTTATTTTGTATGATCATATTTCGATTATTTAATAAATACTAAAAATTACTATGTGAAGCATACAAGTATAGACTATGTCATTTATTTTGGAATAATTTGATTTCATATAATTTTGAAAGAGTTTTGGAGATGTACAATCTAAATAAATTGAGTTTACAAACATGAAAATCAACAATATTCCAAATTAAACGACACAATCTCCATCCACTAGCATTCATACAGTTATATCAAGTAAGCAAGTAGCCACATGGTAGGATGCTTAAACAAAATAAAAAAATATGCACACAAACAGAATGCTAATGTAATGACTCGGATCTTGATTCACTTTGGATTGATGAAAAGTGGTGCCCGTCACCTTAAAACTTGTACGGTTGTTGGACTCTTGATATTGATGGGTTGACGAGTGGACTTTAAATATTATAATTGAGGACCCTTGGGTGATGTTTGGAACCTTAATTGAAGTCTTAACAAGGTATTTGGATAAGATTAGATAAAAAGCCCCAAGTTTGGAGTTTGAGTTTTTGACCAGCCGTCACTCTTTTTCCCTTTTCTCCTTCCATACTTTGAATATGAATGTGCGGTTGGAACCATTGGAAAGCTTATTTCCGGGGCTTCAATTTGGACACAAGAACGACCTAAAACGAAGTCCGCATGAAAAAGTTATACCTGTTCAAAGTTTTGACATCTGTGTTGGGAGCAGGTCTGCTCGAGCGGGAATATGGACACTCGAGCGGGAATATGGACGCTCGAGCGGGAATAGCGGGACAGCAGCTCAAAAACGTGATTTTGAGCTCATTTCTTGCATTTTCTTTTCCCCTCTTCTTCTCCCCTCTTCCATGTCCGAAACCCTAGCTCCCAAAACCTTGATTTCCTCCACTTTTATCAACAATCCACCATGGTTCTTGCATCAAGAATGGAGAACAAGTCAAGAATGGAAACAAGAGAGGATCAACATTTTTCAACCGATTGAAATTCGAATTTGTGGAGGATTCTTCTCAAAGCTTGCTTTTCTTGCTTGAATCTTGAGGTAGGGGTCCTAGTTCTCCTTCAATGCTTACATTAATAGATAGATTTGTGGTATTTTGGAGTATATAAATGCAAAATCTACATTTTGAGCATATAGAGTTATATTATGGAAATTTGGGGGATTTCGATTTGAAGAGTTTGGGGTGTTATTGTTGGGTTTAGATTATGGATTAGGAACCTAGGATGTATAATCAAGGGAAAAATTGGAAGAAGAAAATAATGGGTTAAGAAGTTGGAATTTTTCTTGAAATTTCTAGATTATCTAGAAACCCTAGGTTGATTTATGAGGATAATCAATTATTTGGCCCAAATTGAAAGTAGAATCATGAAATTTGTAGGTTGAATTACATGTGTACAAGTTTAATTGGAATTTGGTTATATTTGAAAACTTGTTATTGATTTAAGAAAAAGAGTGCTTTTCAAAGTGGGTTTACTAGAAATTTGGGGGTTTTTGGAACTATGTTGATGAAAGGGAGATGTTTTGGTGAAATCTTGTCAAATATTTGAAGATGGATGGTTTTGGTGAGAAACCTAGAAATTTGGAATTTTTAAAAGAGAAGTTAAAAATCCATATTGATATTGCTATATTTATTTTAAATGCTAAAATAAATGATGTTTGAAAATTTCTTGTTTATATTTTATAAATGTTAAATTTTGAAGAAGTATGAGAATTGTTACTCACTTTAGAAATTGTTATTTGAAAGTATTGATATAGTCTTGAAGTGACTAAGTTGTGGGAAATGTTTGAAAGGTGGGAATTATGCTATCCCTTGGATTAATTGAAATAAATGTATATTTATTCATCTTGTGAAATTGCATAGAAAGGAGAAATGGGAATTTTGATCACAATGGTAGTATTGTGTGGAAGAATTGGAAATGGAAGAATTGTTGCATTGTATTGTTATGGTTGCATTGTCATATCAAATCATTTGATTACATTGAACTTTGAAAGTTGATTTGAAAACTTGCATTGAGAAATGTTGAGAAATGAGTTTTCATGAAATGGTTTTTGGGTAAATACGGTGGTAAGTCTTGACAGGTAGTGTGGATTATGGGTGTCGAGCCTTCCAGCTTGTGACTGGTAAAAATGACGGAATGGGTGTCGAGCCTTCCAGCTTGTGACTGGTAAAAATGACAAAGAATGGGTGTCGAGCCTTCCAGCGTGTGACTGGTAAAAATGACGGAATGGGTGTCGAGCCTTCCAGCTTGTGACTGGTAAAAATGACAAAGAATGGGTGTCGAGCCCTCCAGATGATACTGGTAAAAATGACAAATTCGTATAGTCTACTTGCAGACACTGACCTAGAGATTACCAGAGTTGTATTTACCGCCCTTGAAATAAATTGTTAAGTTTTGAACAATTGAAATTGAATCACATGATGACATTGAGAACATGGTGATTTTGAAACAATGCATTGGAGCGGATGTTTTTCCTCATTGATTTATCTGGGCATAGCATTGCATTTACATTTACTTTTGTGTTGAGGAAAAAGCATAACTATATATCCTTTGTGAGAATTCTCTACAGAACATGGAAATTTATTACAAAGATGGTTGGTTTTCGAAAATGTTTTGGGTGCCCACATCCCGCCATATAGTAGCCGGCAAATGTGGGGAATGGTTTTAAAAAGTTGGAAAAAAATGGTTTTGAAAGAAAATGGCTTTTATGAAAATGGTTTTTGGGAGTTCACTCCCGCCGTAGTGAGTCAGCAAAAGGTGGATTATGTTGAGCTATGTGTTAAGCGGTATGTTGAGTTGATGATGTTATTTGTTGCTTGTGATGAATTGGTGAAATTTCATATTGAGGTATAATTTGGTTTAAAGAGGAAAAGTGCATGGGCATTATTTGTGAATAATGGGAACCAAAAATAGATATGAGGATTATAGATTATGATGGTAAACTTAATGAAGTAGTTGTGTTAATAAAAGTAAATTGTGAGAGTTGTTCTATAATTAAATAAAGGATTGGCTTGGAAGAGTTTATTAACATTGTGTTATCTTGAAATGAAACTTTGCGGGTGAAATTAACGGGGTGAAATGAGTATAGGAGAATTGTTGGCGAGTCAAAAAGGAAATTGAACTTGAAATTTTGGGGTTTTAAGTTAAAAGTGAAGAGTAGAAAAGAAGAATGGAAGGAAAAGAAGAGTATTAACAATGGAAAATTAGTTGAGAAATGTTTGGGAAATTGGTTAATAACATTTAAATGATGTTGTTTCTTAAATATGGTTGTTTCACAAGGATCTATGATTTTCTAAAGTTAAGGGATGATTTTAATGGCTGAAGGTCTTTCTTACAAGTGTTTAAATTGTTTTTGAGAAAAAGATACCTTACTTATGATATTTTGAGATTATGAAATGTCACCCTACTATATTGTATCACCCCGCATGCATGATCATTTCTATCTGTGTGTTCGTTATTGATTTAGAACTATGAGATTCCTACTGGGCATTAGTGCTCACCCCGTCGTTGTTTAATCTTTTTACAGGAAGAAAGTTTGGGTTATTTGATTGAAGATTTATGGAGTTCTTCAGTTCATTTGTATAGTTTTCTTAGTAGATGTGAAGGTAGTGGAGTTGTATTTGTAATTATTTATTTGTAGTTTCGCGGCAGAAGCTTGGCATGTATTATTGTTGTTGTATTTATTGAGAGAGGGAGAACATGTATCTTTGTGATTCTATTACTCAAGTGTAATAGACATTTGTAAATATTTATATAAAAAAAAATATGGACCTAAATTTACAGGCTTTGGTAATGTTTTCGAGTAATAAAAAGTGGGGTGTGACAACATGGTATCAGAGCTAACCGGGTTTGAATACCTGGAGCTCGTTGGAAGTGGTTTTTACCATAATGGGTTGGCTTCGCTTGGTGAGGATATTTACATATAGAAATAGGAGGTATAGGACATTATGTGTTGCATTATGTGAGCATGGGTTAAGCCTCATGGAAAGTTCTTGTAGCCGGCTAACTTGCTTTGAGATCTCATTGGAAAATGCGTCTGATCAACGTAGTTTCTAATGAGAGTTCCTTGGAAGTTCCGGGACAAGTGGTCGTCCTTGTAGGCTTGATTCAATTATGTGGTTTGTTGCTTAAAAAAAAAAAAAATTGTTATGTACTGTGTGATTATGTGTTAGGTTAGTTTCTGGATTTAGTAGAAAGAGTAAGTGTCTCAGGAAAGGGTTAGAGGTTGGTTATTAATGTCTGATGTCGTTGTTGAGATAATGAGAGCTACCAGATGGGTATTAATTTGCAATAAAGGGGATGTTAGATATTGGTAGAAATGCATATTGACTTATGAATCTTAAATGGAATGGGAGTATTTGTGGAACATGGAATGTATGACTTGAATGGTTTATGAGGAATGTAGTTGAGATGATGTGAGATCTTAGAATGGTATGAGGTTAGTTGGAGATACTTAGCAAATCGTGAGAGTGCTTGGTGGTGGTATGAAAATTGTGCTTCATGGTGATAAAAGTAGTATTGGCATAAGGTGTGGTGAGCTAGTGGTTATGTGCGTATAAAGAAGTTAACAGTATTGGAATATGGGGTTCATGAGTATGAACAAATGCTAGAAGTGGTTCTTGGGAGGAAATATGAGTCGTGTTTCCTAGTAGTGAGTGTTGTGTGTGGGTGGTAATTGTTTTGTGTGACTCGAAATAAGTGTTATTATATCGACTTGAGAATGATAAGATTGTTGGGAACGGTGCTAATGCAACGTATATTTGAAAAGTCTAGTGAGATTCTAGAAACGGGTAAAGGGGTGTAAGGAGCTTCATCTCGGGGTAGACGGTGTAAGGTCACTTGTAAGTGTTGGAAATTGTATGGTTGGCCGATTAGTGACTTCCGAGTGTAGGAGCAAGTGTTATGAAATTCTTGGCATTGTTTGTATGAGAATAATAGGTGATGATGATTATGATTATGAATTGTGAGATGTGAAGTCATGTATGTATCGATGTTTAAGCCGTGAGGGTGGTTAATTAGTAACTTGGGCTAGTTTACAGAGGTGGATTCTTGTATTTATTTTCATTTTGGTGAGATTTGAGGACTGGTTTCGGTTGGTTTGTTGTAGTGTGATTTGTAACTAGTGATTTCGATGAATGCTACTTGAAGTTAATTGATGCTTGATTATCTTGGGAGTTGCCTTGTTTTGGATAAATAGGGATGTGAGTGGTTAGTGTCTCAAGGGGTACTTGATGGCATGGAGTCTTACTTGTACATGTATACGTGTGTTGTTTATGTGAATTTGTGAAATTACTCTAATTGAATTAAAAATGTTTGAATGGAAATTGTTGAAGTGCATTGGTGCCAATGTGTATATATGTGTGTTGAATATTGAGATACGTGTTGATATTGGTAATAAATATGTTGGCTTATTTGTTTGTTGTTGTTGCAAGTGTACATGGGAATTGCGTTGTGATGTCACCGGATGGGTGGCGGATGTTATTTGGTGATGGTTGGAATTCACTGGGAAAATGTTGATATTAATGTGGAAAATGGAACTTTACTTTCTTTATATGTGGCCTGGGATGGCCTGATAAAATTTAAATGTTAAAGACTGAAATATGTTCATGAATGATTTGATCTGTTCTACTTTTATGTGCTAAGGGATAAGAAATAGATAACGCAATTAATTGAAATGTAATTGAAAATTGTGGTATTGGATCATACGAGGTAATGTGTTACCGGCTTTGTTTGTATTGACTTGGTATGGTTTAAGGGTGATTGCTTTTCCTTGAAATCGAGAATTTATCCCGAGAGTGGATTTAGTTTTGACTATTAAAGGGTGTAATTCCGTTCAAGTTTGAGTTTTCTTTTGTTTGGTTTTCTCCATTTCGAGGACGAAATTTCTTAAGGGAGATTGTGACACTTTGTACTTTTGGGTTTAGAATTGAAGCGAGGTGTAATTGAAACTTGTTAAGGTTTGGTGGATATGTATGGGTGCTCACATGCTTTGTTGTGAACTAGGGGTTGTTAAAAATTGGTGAGCATAAGGTTGTTATTTTCGTTAGAACGGATGCAATTTCGAGGACGAAATTTCTTAAGGTGGGAAGGTTGTAATGACTCGGATCTTGATTCACTTTGGATTGATGAAAAGTGGTGCCCGTCACCTTAAAACTTGTACGGTTGTTGGACTCTTGATATTGATGGGTTGACGAGTGGACTTTAAATATTATAATTGAGGACCCTTGGGTGATGTTTGGAACCTTAATTGAAGTCTTAACAAGGTATTTGGATAAGATTAGATAAAAAGCCCCAAGTTTGGAGTTTGAGTTTTTGACCAGCCGTCACTCTTTTGCCCTTTTCTCCTTCCATACTTTGAATTTGAATGTGAGGTTGGAACCATTGGAAAGCTTATTTCCGGGGCTTCAATTTGGACACAAGAACGACCTAAAACGAAGTCTGCATGAAAACGTTATACCTGTTCAAAGTTTTGACATTTGTGCTGGGAGCAGGTCCGCTCGAGCGGGAATATGGATGCTCGAGCGGGAATAGCGGGACAGCAGCTCAAAAACGTGATTTTGAGCTCATTTCTTGCATTTTATTTTCCCCTCTTCTTCTCCCCTCTTCCATGTCCGAAACCCTAGCTCCCAAAACCTTGATTTCCTCCACTTTTATCAACAATCCACCATGGTTCTTGCATCAAGAATGGAGAACAAGTCAAGAATAGAAACAAGAGAGGATCAACATTTTTCAACCGATTGAAATTCGAATTTGTGGAGGATTCTTCTCAAAGCTTATTTTTCTTGCTTGAATCTTGAGGTAGGGGTCCTAGTTCTCCTTCAATGCTTACATTAATAGATAGATTTGTGGTATTTTGGAGTATATAAATGCAAAATCTACATTTTGAGCATATAGAGTTATATTATGGAAATTTGGGGGATTTCGGATTTGAAGAGTTTGGGGTGTTATTGTTGGGTTTAGATTATGGATTAGGAACCTAGGATGTATAATCAAGGGGAAAATTGGAAGAAGAAAATAATGGGTTAAGAAGTTGGAATTTTTCTTGAAATTTCTAGATTATCTAGAAACCCTAGATTGATTTATGAGGATAATCAATTATTTGGCCCAAATTGAAAGTAGAATCATGAAATTTGTAGGTTGAATTACATGTGTACAAGTTTAATTGGAATTTGGTTATATTTGAAAACTTGTTGTTGATTTAAGAAAAAGAGTGCTTTTCAAAGTGGGTTTACTAGAAATTTGGGAGTTTTTGGAACTATGTTGATGAAAGGGAGATGTTTTGGTGAAATCTTGTCAAATATTTGAAGATGGATGGTTTTGGTGAGAAACCTAGAAATTTGGAATTTTTAAAAGAGAAATTAAAAATCCATAGTTGATATTGCTATATTTATTTTAAATGCTAAAATAAATGATGTTTGGAAAATTTCTTGTTTATATTTTATAAATGTTAAATTTTGAAGAAGTATGAGAATTGTTACTCACTTTAGAAATTGTTATTTGAAAGTATTGATATAGTCTTGAAGTGACTAAGTTGTGGGAAATGTTTGAAAGGTGGGAATTATGCTATCCCTTGGATTAATTGAAATAAATGTATATTTATTCATCTTGTGAAATTGCATAGAAAGGAGAAATGGGAATTTTGATCACAATGGTAGTATTGTGTGGAAGAATTGGAAATGGAAGAATTGTTGCATTGTATTGTTATGGTTGCATTGTATTGTTATGGTTGCATTGTCATATCAAATCATTTGATTACATTGAACTTTGAAAGTTGATTTGAAAACTTGCATTGAGAAATAATGTTGAGAAATGAGTTTTCATGAAATGGTTTTTGGGTAAATACGGTGGTAAGTCTTGACAGGTAGTGTGGATTATGGGTGTCGAGCCTTCCAGCTTGTGACTGGTAAAAATGATGGAATGGGTGTCGAGCCTTCCAGCTTGTGACTGGTAAAAATGACAAAGAATGGGTGTCGAGCCTTCCAGCTTGTGACTGGTAAAAATGACAAAGAATGGGTGTCGAGCCTTCCAGCTTGTGACTGGTAAAAATGACAAAGAATGGGTGTCGAGCCCTTCAGATGATACTGGTAAAAATGACAAATTGGTATAGTCTACTTGCAGACACTGACCTAGAGATTACCAGAGTTGTATTTACCGCCCTTGAAATAAATTGTTAAGTTTTGAACAATTGAAATTGAATCACATGATGACATTGAAAACATGGTGATTTTGAAACAATGCATTGGAACGGATGTTTTTCCTCATTGATTTATCTGGGCATAGCATTGCATTTACATTTACTTTTGTGTTGAGGAAAAAGCATAACTATATATCCTTTGTGAGAATTCTTTACAGAACATGGAAATTTATTACAAAGATGATTGGTTTTCGAAAATGTTTTGGGTGCCCACATCCCGCCATATAGTAGCCGGCAAATGTGGGGAATGGTTTTAAAAAGTTGGAGAAAAATGGTTTTAAAAGAAAATGGCTTTTATGAAAATGGTTTTTGGGAGTTCACTCCCGCCGTAGTGAGTCAGCAAAAGGTGGATTATGTTGAGCTATGTGTTAAGAGGTATGTTGAGTTGATGATGTTATTTGTTGCTTGTGAGGAATTGGTGAAATTTCATATTGAGGTATAATTTGGTTTAAAGAGGAAAAGTGCATGGGCATTATTTATGAATAATGGGAACCAAAAATAGATATGAGGATTATAGATTATGATGGTAAACTTAATGAAGTAGTTGTGTTAATAAAAGTAAATTGTGAGAGTTGTTCTATAATTAAATAAAGGATTGGCTTGGAAGAGTTTATTAACATTGTGTTATCTTGAAATGAAACTTTGCGGGTGAAATTAACGGGGTGAAATGAGTATAGGAGAATTGTTGGCGAGTCAAAAAGGAAATTGAACTTGAAATTTTGGGGTTTTAAGTTAAAAGTGAAGAGTAGAAAAGAAGAATGGAAGGAAAAGAAGAGTATTAACAATGGAAAATTAGTTGAGAAATGTTTGGGAAATTGGTTAATAACATTTAAATGATGTTGTTTCTTAAATATGGTTGTTTCACAAGGATCTATGATTTTCTAAAGTTAAGGGATGATTTTAATGGCTGAAGGTCTTTCTTACAAGTGTTTAAATTGTTTTTGAGAAAAAGATACCTTACTTATGATATTTTGAGATTATGAAATGTCACCCTACTATATTGTATCACCCCGCATGCATGATCATTTCTATCTGTGTGTTCGTTATTGATTTAGAACTATGAGATTCCTACTGGGCATTAGTGCTCACCCCATCGTTGTTTAATCTTTTTACAGGAAGAAAGTTTGGGTTATTTGATTGAAGATTTATGGAGTTCTTCAGTTCATTTGTATAGTTTTCTTAGTAGATGTAAAGGTAGTGGAGTTGTATGTGTAATTATTTATTTGTAGCTTCGCGGCAGAAGCTTGGCATGTATTATTGTTGTTGTATTTATTGAGAGAGGGAGAACATGTATCTTTGTGATTCTATTACTCAAGTGTAATAGACATTTGTAAATATTTATATAAAAAAAAATATGGACCTAAATTTACAGGCTTTGGTAATGTTTTCGAGTAATAAAAAGTGGGGTGTGACAGCTAATGCATAAAAACTTACATATTTACCAACATCTCTCGAACAGCTACAAGACAAAATTTGTAAAACATACATGATCTTATATACAAAATCCTAATGCAATTCACTCATGAGATGCAACTAAAGATTCGGCTTCTAAAATATGACATGTGAATCATTTTAAGAATATGAGGTAGCACACGTAATCACATAAGAATTGATTTAATCCACAAATGAAAACTTAGCCGAATGAAGATGCATGAAATGTAGATGCAAAGTATGGATATAACGATAAAAAATAAAATAAAGTAAACATAATGCATATTTACAAATAAGGAAAACAAGTAAAAGAAAGGGATATAAAGAAGTAGGGTGGGAAATTAATATAACATTTTGAATAAATTATTACGAACCAAATTAGAGAAGGGTGAGGAGAATATTACAACAAAATAAAAATCTCACAATACACTCAAAATAAAATAAACAAAAGAAAAAAAAAAGTTTCATGCACCTTGGAAACTACCAAAAGTTGGTTAACATCAGAAGACAAAGTCGTATTTCCAAAAGAAGCTAACCGGCCGGCCAACTAGACCAAGCAAAACCTGTCTTGTTGCAAAATCAAAAAAAGGAACAAATAAGAAATATGTAGGTGGCTCAACTAACCACTACCGATTAGATTAAAAACAAGAAAACAAATATAAAATAAAAAAATTGCAAACTTACAACAAAACTAACTTGAACTTAAAACAAGAAAACAAATATAAAGTAGAACATGCAAGATTACAACAAAACTAATATGAGATTAATACAAGAAAAATATAAGTTAGGAAATGCAAGATCACAACATAATTACTATGAAACTAAAATAAGAAAACAAATATAAGATAGAACGTACAAGATTACAACAAAACCAACGTGAACCTAAAATAAAAAAAAACAAATATGAGGTAGAACATACAAGATTACCGCAAAACTAATATGAGACTAATACAAGAAAAATATAAGCTAGGAAATGTAAGATTACAAAACAATTATTATGAAACTAAAATAAGAAAGCAAATATAAGATAGAACATGCAAAATTATAACATGAACTTGAAACAAGAAATCAAATATGAGGTTAAACATGCAAGATTACAACAAAACTAATATGAAATTAAAGCAAGTGAATAAAAATAAATAAATAAATAATTATGAGCTAAACAAACTACTTAGATTACAACAACACACTATGAAATATAAAATAAAAAAATAAATATGAGATAAACAAACCACTTGGATTATAACAAAACACTATGAAATAAAAAACAAGAAAATAAATATGAGATAGAAAATATAAGAAAATGAAAGACTAAAAATTCACCTTCCAAAGAAAGATTGAACTTCTTGATTTTCAAACTTCGTTTTGATTACCCTCAAGTTTAGGAAGTGTGTTCTTAATCCTCATTTTGAAACTAGAATGGAACTTTGGGTATGTATGGTGGAAAAAAATGACTAATTCTCTTATTACACTCACTCTTTCCATTGATCAATCATTATTGAAATTTAACTATTTCAGAATTTTTGAAGGAGTTTTGGGTGTAGGAAAGATGGAATTTCAGTTTACATGGAAGGTATGGAGTGTATATAGAAGATATGAGTATTTTTGGCTTAAAAACTCAATTTTTCTCTCTTTTCTCACTCTTTTCTCTTCAATTTCGTGGTCCTCTCTGTCTCTTACAATATGATTATTCTATATAGGTAATGAGGGAGAGTAAAGGTCAAAAAGAATGTGGGAGACAAGAATGTAATAGGAGGGCAAATTTTCAAGGTGGTTGCATGGGATACTCCTTTATGGATGCAAACAAAACCTCTTTTTGACAATAGGAGATGATTAGGTATAATGGAGAATGAGTGGGTGCACTTAAATAGATTAGAAAATAGGTAAATGGGGTGTCCCAAGCGAACCAAAACCAAGAAAAATGGGGTTGCTGCTGTTTTGGGCCGAGTCAACAAAATCTGCTACTCAGTTCAATTTCAAATAGACATATCTCGCTTATCTGGACTTGGTTTTAGGTGATTCTTGGGTCTAAATTGAAGCCCCAGAAGTCTACTTTCCAATGATAGTGGCCTCACATTTAAATTCCAAGTGTACAAAGATATATGCTTAATTTAGTGAAGGCTGTTCGTTTCCCTCACGCCAAGTCAACAAAATATGCTCTTAAGCCCAACTTTTAGATTATTCTTGAGTCTAAATTGAAGTCCTAGAAGTCTCCTTTCCAAAGGTGGTGGCCTCACATTTAAAATCCAAGTGTACAAAGAGATATGCCTAATTTAGTGAAGGTTGTTCATTTCCTTGATACTGATCCTTTCCCTAAACCAGTTTTCTTCTAACCCCTCCTATTTCCTTCAAATCCAAACCTATCCAAACCTATAAAGAAGATTTTTTTAAATACATATTTTTTAAAAGAGTTCACATCCCTTCCATTTATTTCTACTTTGTCCTTACTCAGTTTACTAAAAAGTGCAATATTTTAATTGAAATGGGAGCCTCCGAACATCATAGAAACATTTGGAAAAATATGTTGAAAAGAGGGTGTTAAGGTCTAAAATAGTTTGGCCAAAATGTGTGAAGGTTGGGATTAAAACTCAAATTCCATTTTTCTTGTTGAGGACTGCTGGGGAACACATTCTGATTGTAATCATCGGGTAATCAATTGAAAGCGCCTAAGTCTTAGGTCTGGTTAAAATGGGGTGTCTACAGTTGCCCCTCTTTAACAGAGCTCGAAGTCATTTCATGACGTGAGTGAATGTCAAAGCCCGAAGACGACCCTTTTGACAAGGCTGTAAGACTTGGGCAAACAAACAAAATGCAATGTAAGTGGTTGAACCAGAAGGTTGCCTACGTATTCCTTTGCAAGGAATCAAACTTGCGTAGTTTAAGGGCAACATACAAAATGACATGCTCAAAATATAGTTTGAAAGTTGGACTTACACGCTTTGCGAAGCCAATTGTTTAAAAATTCATGATTATGCAATGCAATGTCATGGAGTGATGATGAAGATATAAAGATGACAACATGAGAAGCAAGCTTTGTGCAAATGATATGAAACATAATAGGGGTGCATCGCATTAAATGTGCCACAAGATCACATACAAATATGCCACAACACAAATGATAGGTGAACTCGAAATCCAAACATATCTTACGTGAGAAGAGAAAATAATGAACTTGAAGTCCAAACGCATTTCACGTAGGAGGAGGTATAGTGGTGTAACCAACAGATGTTCCTAGCCGTATTTCATACGGAAATGAGGAAAGTAAACATCAAATCCTAGCACGTTTCTCGTAAAAAGAACAAAGGTGGGGTAACCAACAGACGTACCTAACCGTATCACATACAAAAAAGGGGAAGGTTTTAACCAGGCAAACATCAAATCCTAACACGTTTCACGTGAAAGGAACAAAGGTGGTGTAACCAACAGACGTACCTAACCGTATCTCATACGGAAAGGGGGAATGTTTTAACCAAGTAAACATCAAATCCTAACACGTTTCACGTGAAAGGAACAAAGGTGGTCTAACCAACAGACGTACCTAACCGTATCTCATACAAAAATGAGAAAGGTTTTAACCAAGTAAACATCAAATCCTAACACGTTTCACGTGAAAGGAACAAAGGTGGTCTAACCAACAGACGTACCTAACCGTATCTCATATGAAAAGAGAGAAGGTTTTAACCAGGTAAACATCAAATCCTAACACGTTTCACGTGAAAGGAACAAATGTGGTGTGACCAACAGACGTAGCTAACCGTATCTCATACGGAAAGAGGGAAGGTTTTAACTAGGTAAACATCAAATCCTAACACATTTCATGTGAAATGTGCAAAGGTGGTGTAACCAACAGGGGTACCTAACCGTATCTCATATAGAAATTGAGAAGGTTTTAACCAGGTAAATATCAAATCCTAACACGTTTCACGTGAAAGGAACAAAGGTGGTGTAATCAACAGACGTACCTAACCGTATCTCATACGGAAAGGGAGAAGGTTTTAACCAAGTAAACATCAAATCCTAACACGTTTCACGTGAAAGGAACAAATGTGGTATAACCAACAGACGTACCTAACCATATCTCATACGAAAAGGGGAAAGGTTTTAACCAAGTAAACATCAAATCCTAACACGTTTCACGTGAAAAGTACAAAGGTGGTGTAACCAACAGGCGTATCTAACCATATCTCATGCGGAAAGGGGAAAGGTTTTAACTAGGTAAACATCAAATCCTAATACGTTTCTCGTGAAAGGAACAAAGGTGGTGTAACCAACAGACGTACCTAACTGTATCTCATACGGAAAGGAGGAAGGTTTGAACCAGGTAAACATCAAATCCTAACATGTTTCACGTGAAAGGTGCAAAGGTAGTATAACTAACAGGCGTACCTAACCGTATCTCATACGGAAATGGGAAAGGTTTTAACCAGGTAAATATCAAATCCTAACACGTTTCACATAAAAGGAACAAAGATGGTGTAACCAACAAGCATACCTAACCGTATCTCATACAGAAAGAGAGAAGGCTTTACCTAGGTAAACATCAAATCCTAACATGTTTCACGTGAAAGGAACAAATGTGGTATAACCAGCAGACGTACCTAACCGTATCTTATACGGAAAGGGGGAAGGTTTTAACCAGGTAAACATCAAATCCTAACACGTTTCACGTGAATGGTGCAAAGGTGATGTAACCAATAGACGTACCTAACCATATCTCATACGGAAATGGGGAAGGTTTTAATTAGGTAAACATCAAATCCTAACACGTTTCTCGTGAAAGGATCAAAGGTGGGATGCGATAATATGCAAAATACCTATTACATACGTTTACGTATATACACAGGCAAACTATATACATATACAGATACACACATATACATATACAAACAAAATATATAAATATTTACATGTACACAGATATATACATACATAATATACATACACATATATATACGTACATATACATATACATATCTCTTCCTCCTCCTCTGTTTTTGTCTCTCTCTCTCTCTCTCTCTCTCTCTCTCTCTCTCTTCCTTCATCTTCTTCAAGCGTCGTGTTTGGTGCGCGATTTCAACAATCGTAGTGCTTAACCGACAGGCCACCCCGATTCTTCAATGCCTTATCGCAATGTTTCTCCTCTTTGTCTTCTTCTTCGCTCTCTTCTTAAGTTGAGGCCTGCGAGAGAGAGAGGCAGAGCAAAAGCCTGCAAACTTTCTCTGCCACCACTCTGCAACCTCTTTCTTTTGCATTACCCTCCTCTGCCATGGCCTCTTCACACAATTCGCTCACTCTTTTTCCAAACCTGAACGAGTCCACGATAGAGATAACTGATTCTGACTCCCCTGAACCTCAACCGTGGACTCCTTCTCCTCCTTCCCTTGTTCTCAGCTTTCCAGTGATGTCAGTTGAGCAAATAATGGCGGCACAATCTGACATCGAAGCAAACTCATATACGCTGAGGTCATGTGTGGAGACCATGATTGCGATCTCTAACTTGTCTCGTCGACTGTAGAATAGGACATTTGTTGTACATCAATTAACTGCACAACTCTTCTTGCTCCAACATATGTACAAGGACTCTCGAGTAGAAATTAGTGCACTGAAAAGCAGAACAAAGAACTGAAACGACAAGCCACCTCCGTGGCCCAATTCGGAGTTTCTTCGCTTAACCAATTTGATGGCCAGCGAGAGATAATCTCCTTCAGAAGCTCTGCCAAGGCCAAGGTAGAGTCTTCAAGAACTTCGAAGGAGTAAAGATGAAACGAGGCAGCTGATAGTAAAGTCAGGCAACGAAGCTGTGTGCAAATGAAACCAGTTGTACTCTTTGCCGCCAGCTACTGTCGAAAAATTGAGAAAATGCTACTCTCTCTTTGTTTTTTGTTTTTTGGTTTTTTTTTTGTTTTTTTTTTTTTTTTTTTGGAGTGGGCACCTATAGCTTCAACTCCTTTTTGTACAACTTTGATCAAGGTTAATCCTTGGCATTAATAAAATGAGTTTGTTCTGCAAATCTGGATGACATGAATGACACAACACTGAACATAAAAATCATTTTGTTTTGAATTTTGAACTTGAAAATGGTTGCATTTTAGTGAATTCTGAACTGAATATTGAGCTTACCACTGACCAAATCACAAAACACAACTTAAACAAATATAAATGAAGCAAAAACCATCCCAAAACACCCCTTTGCGCTTGTTGGAGCAAAATGAATGCAAAACAGAGTAACACCGATCGACCGCCTGATGAAAAAGCATCACCGGCGACAACTACTATGCATTTTTCGGTGATTGGTTGATTAAGGTGACGAGAGCTCGATAGTGTGGGTAAAGGACAGAAAACCTAACTCAACTGTGCCCCTAGTTCATTACTTTGCCCTTTTTTGTTTTTCCTTTCTACTAAAGCGATTTTGATCAACATGAGAGGTAAATTAGCACACTTGTTCCATTTTCTATCTTGAAATGATATGAGCCAAATTATGAGCATTGAAAATTTTCTCTTTTTGGTCCAAAAAATGGTCTGAGTTTTGGAAAAATGGAATAATTTTTGAGAAAATCAGTTAACTTCATTAAAAGTTCTCAAAATCTATTTTTGCAAATGACCATTACTCGATCAGCATGAAATCAACCCCTGAGATATACAACTGAATTTGTCTTGCGACTGAACCCGTCATGAAAGAGAAACAGGACAATTGAATCAAATGAGGACGAGTCAATCAAATATGGATAGCCGAGTTTAATAAAGATACACCAATCAAACATAGATGAGATGAGTGAGTTGAAAAATGATTAAGGCCGAACTTCAAGATGAAACTGCCTACGTATCCCAAAGATAGGAATAAGGCCATACGTAGTTCTAGTTAAGGTTCACTCAGGTATTAACACTCTCTTTTTGTGCTTAACTTTTGCTAAAGCCGCCCTTTCGAGTTTTCAACCTTGCGAGCTTTTCATTTTTTTTTTTAATTTTTTCATTTTTTTTAGGTCATTTTTTGTCATTATTTTTTATTTTTTATTTTTTATTTTTTATTTTTCTGCTTTAACTTTTACTTAGGTCACCCTTTCGGGTTTTCGGCCTAGCGAGCTTTTCAAGGGTAGTACTTCTTCAGCTTGTCTATGTTGATTGGTTGTGAGAACTCCAAACCATCTAAATCTATGAGAATGACTGCTCCTTCTGAACAGATTGATTTAATGATGTAGGGACCCGTCCAATTGGGTCTAAACTTGCCCCTAGGGTCGTGAATAGGAGCTCGGTTGTCTTTCAACACTAAGTCCCCTTCCCTCAAATTCCTGGGTCTAACCTTTTTGTTGAATGCTCTGGCAATCCTGCGTTGATACCTCTGAATGCGGTATAACACATTCAATCTTCGCTCATCAAATAGCATCAGTTCCTCAAATCGGTTCTATTGCCAATCAGCTTCTGTTATATGACATTCAGCCATAATCCTCAATGAAGGCACTTCCAACTCAATCGGCAAAACAGCTTCCATTTCATATACCAAAGAGTAAAAGGTTGCCCCTGTAGACGTTCAGATTGATGTCTGTATCCCCAAAGTGCAAAAGGCAGTTTTTTGGCCAATCTCTATAAGTTTCACCTTTTACAAAATGTTTTGATGTTCTTGTTTGCAGCTTCAACGGCTCCATTGGTTTGTGGTGTTAGTTGATGACTTGTGAAAAGCCACGTTATATTTTTCAAGTAGAACTACCACTTCTCCCTGAAATGTGAGCCATGTCTGAAATTATTCGTTTGGTACCCATATCTGCAGATGATGTTGTTCCTGATGAATTTGGCCACGTGTGATGCTTTAACACTGAATACGACTGTGCTTCAACCCACTTGGTAAAAATCAATGGCAACCAAGATGAATTGATGCCCATTTGAACCCTTCAGTGTGATTGCCCCGATAACATCTATGCCCCAGACTGAGAAAGGCCAAGGCGAAGTCATGTTGTAGAGTTTGGATAGCGTGATGTTCATGCGATTGGCGTAGATTTGACATTTATGGCATCATCTAACAAAGTTGATACAATCATTCTCTATGGTTAACCACTAGTATCCTCGTCTAAGGATTTTTTTGGCTACCATTATACCGTTCATATGGGCTTCGCACTCTCCTCCATGGATGGCTTCTATGATACGCTTTGCCTCTTCTTCTTCTACACATAGCTTGTGCATTCCTAGATGCCCTCTCTTGTATAACCTATCTCTATAAATGACGAACTGAGTGGTCAGATGCTATATCCCCTTTTTGTCTTTGGTGTTTGCCCCTTGTGGGTATGTACCACTTTCCAGAAAATTCCAAATATCAAAGTACCAAGGGTTTTCATCTTGAACTTCTTCCGTTGCGGCTATCATTTCATACGCGGGGGCGTACCTTTGTTCTATAAGGATCGGGCGCATCTTGACCCCGACCGGTATATCTATCATTGATGCCAGGGTTGCCAACGCATCAGCAAATCGGTTGTTCTCTCTTACCAGGTGTGTAAAAGTCAGTTTTTCGAACCTCGAGATCAACATGTCCAAGGTCTGATGGTAGACTTTCATTTTTTCCTCTTTAACTTTCCAATCTCCATTGGCTTAAGAGACGACCAAGTTCGAGTCCCTGATCACATCCAACCATATTTCCCCTAGTTCCAGGGCTGCTTCCAATCCGGCAATGCATGCCTTATACTTTGCCTGGTTGTTAGATACCCTAAATCAGAGTTTGAAAGCTAAGGGGATATAGGAATCATCCGACGCTATGAACAACACGCCTATCCTATAGCCAAATTGATTGGATGCTCCATTAAAGTACAACTTCCATGTGTCTTCTTCTATCTGCATGTCCTCTTCATCTGGAAATGAGTACTCCATATCTTCTCCTCCTTCAATTAGGTGATCAACCAAAAATTCTGCTATGGATCTTCCTTTAACAGATTTGTAAGTGACATACTTAAGGTCAAATTCAGAAAATAAAAGCAATCAACGAGCTAGCCTACCAGTAAGTGTTGGTTTCTCAAAGAGATATTTGATTGGGTCTAATCTTGAAACCAGAATTACCAAGTGAGCTAACTAGTGTCTCAACTTCCTAGTGACGCAAACCAAAGCCAAGCAAGCCTTTTCCAAGAGAATATAGCGGGTCTCGTAATCAAGTATTTTCTTACTTAAGTAGTAGATGACTTTCTCCACTTTCTCATCTGACTCTGATTCAGTCACTGATAAATACAAAATTAGTGGTTTTCCTAGCTCAAGTAGCGATAACATAGGTGGATTCTGTAAATACTACTTAACTCGCTCGAAGGCGAACTGACATCGATCAACCCATTAGAACTTCTTCCCTTTCTTCAACAAACTAAATAGTGGTTCACAAGTCAATGTTAACTTTGAGATAAACCTCTTTATGAATTGCACTTTTCCCAGAAAACCCCGTACCTCATTTTCAGTCATTGGTGGTAGCATTTCTAAGATGGCCTTAATTTTAGATGGATCAACTTCAATTCCCCGTTGTGTGATTAGAAATCCCAACATCTTGCCTACAGTAACCCCAAAGGTGCATTTCTGTGGATTCAGCCTCAGCATATATTCCCTAATTCTCTCAAAGAATTTCTTCAATGCGATGTAATGGCCTTCTCGGTCTTTAGACTTGACAATCATGTCATCCACATACACCTCGACTTCCTTATGGATTATATCATGCAAAAGAGTGGTAGCGACTCTTTGATAAGTGGCCCTGGCATTCTTCAAACCGAATGGCATAACCCTGTACAGTATGTCCCCCATGGTGTGGTAAATGCTGTCTTTTCTTGTCCTCTGGAGCCATAAGGATCTTTATACCCTGAAAAACCATCCATGAATGACAGTAAGGCACCCTGCAGTGAAGTCTACCAATTCGTCAATATGTGGCAATGGGAAATCATCCTTCGGACTAGCCTTATTCAAATCCCGGAAGTCAACACAAACTCGGATTCTGCCATCTTTCTTCGGAACTGGCACAATATTGGCTAACCAAGTAGGATATTCTACGAGAAAAACCCAGTTGATTTGCTTGGTAACCTCTTCTTTAATTTTCAAGGCCCAATCGGACGAATTCTGCGAAGCTTCTGTTTGACAGGTCGGGCCTCAGGGTCGAGGGATCCTATGTTGTACAATCTCAGGGTCAATTCCGGCATGTCTTCGTAGGACCATGCAAAACATCTTTGAATTCTTTAATAAAGCAACTAATTGTTCACGTTCCTCTGAAGACAATGTAGAACCAATCTGGATCAAGCGAGGATCTTTTTCAGTACCCACATTTACAGAAATAATTTCATCCACTAATGGCTTAGCACGTCTTTCTTCCTCCCAGTTGATTAAAATTTTCAAAGCCCGAGGGATTTCTTCCTCTTCGTTTTTATCAAAATTTTGAAAATTTTGGTCAATGTTATGAACTATGGGTATAGAAAAGTAAGCGGAAATCACATCTTCATTCAAAGCCTCGGGCTCACAAGTTACAACAGACTCAAAAGAGAAAGAAAAAGAAGACTCAAACATCTTAGACAAACTTAAATCTGACTCTAACCCCACAGGCCCACCGGACTCAGACTCAACAGCCAATTTAGAACTCTCAATATAACTCTTTTCAAATTGCCAATTTATTTGTAAGCCATTCACTGCATCTGTGATGAAGCTTAAGCAGTCAGCATGTACCTCTTCCTCAATCACGGCAATGGTCATATCCCCCAAATTCATCGAGTCAACGCTATTATGCGACTCTGTCAGTAAATTAGCCGGTGTTAGACCCAAGACCTCCTCTGTGCTACTTTCCAAGCTGATTTCTCTGTCTTGTCCGATGTTGATGCTAGAATCTACCCAATCCTTATCACTATCGGAGAGCTGATGATCGAAGAAGATCTCAAACCCAGGTATCTCTTCCTCTCCACTTGATCAAACTAGGGCTCAGGAAAACCACAAAAAGAGAAGTCTTCTCCTTGGCGGACAAAGCGTCCGTTCAAGGTCCCATGAATTGACTTATGAACCAACTCAAACTGCCGCCCGATTCTCTTGGCCTTGATCCTCTCCCTGATCTCTTCAATTTTTCTTTTCCAGTCATCTGCCGTGGTTACATACCCTAGTTCGAATGCATGTAGGTTATGACGTACTTCATTGGCTGTAGTAATACATTTCATGCCACTTTGTCCCAATCCCATCCCCGGAATGTGACCTAGTTTACTCATGAAATAGATTGATTAGGCACTAACGTATACACCTTCATCTTCTGCCTTGAGCATTTGAACTAGCTGGACCTCTGCCAATGTAAAACCTAATAGGAATACACCCTCTTCCCCATGCTATATTTCTAGTAGTGGTGTTGTGACTTCTGGGGGAGGATGAATGGATGAATTTCCAAAGATAGTGGCAATTCCTCCGCCATATGGGTACTTTACAAATTGATGTAGTGTGGATGATACAGCTTTTATCTGATGAAGCCAGGGTCTTCCCAATAGCAAGTTGAATGTTACGGAAACATCCATGACATGAAATTCAGCTTCGTGTTTAGATGGACCCACTGTTATTTGTACTTTGATTGTCCCCATCACTTCCCGACTAGTATTATCATAGGCCCGGATCAATTGAGTAATGGGCATGAAATCTGCCGGCTTTAGCCCGATTGCATAAGCAGTGCGTGTAGGGCAGACATTTATAACTGATCCGGTGTCAATCAGAACAATCGGGATCCATTTCTTTCTATATTCCAGTGATATGTACAGAGGCTTATTATGTCCTGATCCTTCTGATGACAGCTCTTTGTTAGCAAAAGTTATTATTGGGATGGTTTCTCTCGAGGTGATTAATGATACTAATTGCTCAGGAGTTGTGTCAATTGATAGCTTAGCCTTGCTTAACATTGACAACATTGCCTGTCGATGTTCTCGGGAAGCCACGAAAAGACCCCAAATAGAAATGTTTGCCTAGATCTTTTTTAATTGTTTTAGAACCAGGTCTTCTTCTACCTCTTTCTGTGTTTCTTTCTCTTTCTCTTTCTCTACCTTCTTATCTTTGCTAGAGGGCTCCCCTTGGTCTAGATGTAGAGGCTTGAAGTAGCGCCCACTCCTGGTCAAATGATCGATTTCATCTGTATACCAAGTCTCATTCGGCACATTGTTTACCCATTCATTATCAGTTTAGGCGAGCTGTAGGTCATTATCATCCCACTATTCGCCTTCGTTGACCGAAAGGCAGTTCTCTAGCGTTGTTTGAATCATTCCCACAGTATGCTCTGAATGGCTTTCTGGTTCTTCTTCTTTTCCTCTGGAACTCTTTCCTTTACCACATTCAATAGGTTTTCCGAAATCGAGTCTCAGTTCATCCCCTTTTTCTTTCAGTTTCCTTATCAGAAGCTTCGTCACCACTTGACCAATCGTGATTGTAATTCTTCGGTTCCCACTATCCCATCTGCACATTCCCAAGGTCTAATTCTTCAAAGAAATAGAGATTAGCCAAGTCCTCCTCTAGGTAGGCCAAATCATCCAACCCATTTTCAAGTATATCCTCTCTGACAACATTGATAGAAAATAAGTCAAGCAGATCAACCTCAACCTTTAGTTGACCACTGGGAACAATATACCGGCTAGGATCATACTTTTTCTCTGATAGTTTGCTAGCCTCAAGCATAGGTACTACCACCATAGGGATTTTGGGTTTTGGCTGGGTTGGAGGTGCATCCATCATACACAACTCAGTGCCTTCAGGAATATATACCTCAGGTTTTGGTAAATGGATAGGTGTCATATAGATACTGGGGTTAAAGGTGGATAAAAGTGTATGGATGAGGTTAAGATGAGGAGGTGGTGGAACTCTGTCACGGGGCGGCAATGGGTTGGTAGTGACATTTGGTTTTGGTGGTTGTGAGGGAGCTATGACTTTATTGTCTATGAGATCGTGGATCTCATGACGGAGACAAAAGCAACGGTCTGTGTCATGTCCGGGTTATTGGTGGAAAGCACAGTGTTTGGTAAGGTCATGTTTGGCTGGGAGAGGTTCGGGAAAAGGTCAGGGGTCCAAAGGTTTCAAATACCATCTTTTTGTCAAGATTTTTATTGCTTTGGAGAGTGACATATGGAGAGGGGTGAATGTTCTGGTTTTGTTCGTTGTTTGCAGGCTAGCATGAGCAAATGAGTCGACTATTTTAGTGGTGGTGGCAACCAAGTTGATTTCAGAAGGCTTCATAGCTGTGCTACCACTACTGGTAGCATTGGAACTATGCCCGAAGGTCTTCCATATTGACTCTTTGTCGTCAATGATGATTCCCTGTTTGATGGCATCTTCTATTTGGACCCCAATTTCATGTAATTCTTTAAAAGTAAATAGGGGAAGAACTATCATTTTCTGAAGTATCTTGCCATGCAAATTCCTGACCACCATGCGAATTTGATCTCTTTCTGGTGGCCTGTTAGTCATCATCGATGCCTTGGCCCTTCATCTGGTGATAAAGGCCACGAAACTTTCATTTGGCTCTTAACGAGTGGCCTCTAATTCTCGAGTAGTAACTTCAATCTGGGTGTTATAAGCATACTGGGTGATAAAAGCCTCGGTTAACTCTTCCCAACTTTATTTTATCAAGTCCTCTAACTTGGCATACCAGATGGCAGCCACTCCTGACAAAGTTCGTTCGAATAAAGAGAGCTTTTGCGGACGAGTCAAACCCATAGGCTTTAAGACATCAGAGAACATGCGAATGTGCACCATTGGGTCACCGGAGCCATCAAACCTATCAATGTGCGACATTTTGAACCGTTCTAGTAACTTCATAGCTGTCTCAATGTACCCATCTTTAATGTCCGGGATTAAATTGACTCCTTGTGACTTTTTGAAAAGTTTTTCCAATTTGGACAGCTTCAACATAGTTGGGTCAGACTTAGGTGCCTCGGAGGGAAAGATCCCTCATGCTGGTTGTGGAAGGGGAAATGATCCTCATGAAGTTTATATAAGAACCCTCAGATCTTCTGGTGAGTTAAGTTCGGGAAACTCGTCAGCTGGTGGAGGTGGAACTAGATGAGTCACCGGAGGTGGTTGAGTAGTGGACGCCCCAAATGGGCATTGTAGCTCAGTAAGAGTATTGCCTTGAGTGGCAAGAGTAGTGCCTTGGGCAGTAACCGTAGTGGCAATGGTATCCATACTCCGTTGAAGGGCCAATAGTATGTCTGCTATATTTTCTAGAATCTGTGCCATCACTAATTCTTGTGAGTTGAGTGGTGATGATCTAGCAGGTGAAGAAGGGATATTCTGGATAGTTGATGAAGCTTTTGCTTTTCTTCGTGTAACCAGTGGCAAAAAAACTAACACTGGCTGACCCTGAACCAAATCTATACTTTTGCAAAGTCTACCAACACGAGTCCATAGAACTTAGGGGGATATCAGACCTTTCCGAAGCTATAGTGCTCGACTACCTTGCAGAAACAAAGCGGAACCCCCAATCAGAATTTCATTAGCATCCTAGCTCAACTGATTACTGCTAACTCATGTTGAAAAACTGAACTCAACCCCACAAACTGAAATGACTGAACCACTCATCTAAATCTAAGAATTTCCATACATTGCACATAACACATAGCAGGAAAGGGAACAAACACCCTTATGGGGGCTAGGGCTACCCTGTCCTAACTTTGAAATGATCTAGGGTTTCATTATTCAAACAAGCAGCATCATATATCCTAGAAATGGGAGAGCATCTTGTCCTAATTTTGAAAAGTACTATAGTTCATTATATGCACAAGGTTAGCTCTACTCTAGGGGTTGAAGTCAAGATAACGTTACCAAAGAGTCCTTTGGGTCACAACCAATGAAAGATCTTAGGAAATCAGAAGAGTCAATATAGCCTCTCTTCAAAGTTTGAAAACCTTCATATCTCAAAAGATTATAACACATGGCTTCCAAAGTAATATAGAGATAGGTGTAGTGTCACAAAAAGTGTGCTTGTGCTCCCACCAGTAACTGGGCAACACAGGAACTTTAAGTGCACCAATGTATGCAATGCAATAAACATATAATTGAAAATAAAAATCATATCATGGAGTTCGAGTCAAGATTTCATAAAATCCCCAGCAAAGTCGCTAGAAACTGTAACATGCCTGGGGAGTACCCGTGTGCGTTAAACAATTCGAACTCCCTCGATCTTTTTTAATCTAGTCGCACTAGTGCAATGTGAAACATAGATAAGAGTCTAGATTTGTCAACTTTTAGAAAATCCATTTTATTGCAAAATCTTTTGTTAGAAATGGACTGCGTCATCAGATCTGAGAGTCGCCACCTAATATTTTTGAGAAATTAGGAAACATATGACTCGTGCCAAGGCCACTGTTCATCATAACCAAAGTTGTCTCGGTTCGGAACCTTAGGTATGAGAGGGAAAGGTCATTCATTGAACACCCCCACTCACCAGATCAAAAGATCGGCCTTTACTAAACCATGATATGAATTTTATTTATTTTATATATTCATATTTCGATTATTTAATAAATCCTAAAAATTACTATGTGAAGCATACAAGTATAGACTATGTCATTTATTTTGGAATAATTTGATTTTATGTAGTTTTGAAATAGTTTTGGAGATGTACAACCCAAATAAATTGAGTTTACAAACATGAAAATCAACACTATTTCAAATTAAGCGACACAACCTCCATCCACTGGCATTCATACAATTATATCAAGTAAGTAACCATATGGCAGGATTTTAAACATAATAAGAAAGACACACACAAACGGAATGCTAAAGCATAAAAACTTACATATTTATCGACGTCCCTCGAACAGTTACAAAACAAAATTAGTAAAACATGCATGATCTTGTATACAAAATCCTAATACAATTCACTCATGAGATGCAACTAAAGATTCGGTTTCTAAGATATGACATGTGAATCATTTCAAGAACATGAGGTAGCGCACGTAATCACATAAGAATTGATCAAATCCACAAATGCAAACTTAGCCGAATCAAGATGCATGAAAGATAGATGCAAAGTATGGATATAATGACAAAAAATAAAATAAAATAAACACTATGCATATTTACAAATAAGAAAAGCAAGTAAAAGAACGGGATAGAAAGAATTGGGGTGGGAAATTATTATAACACTTTAAATAAATGATTACAAACCAAATTTGAGGGGAGTGAGGAGAATATTACAACCAAATAAAAACTTCACAATACACTCAAAATAAAATAAACAAAAGAAAAAAAGTTCCATGTGCCTTGGAAACCACCGGAAGTTGGTTAACATCAGAAGATAATGCCGTATTGTCCAAAAGAAGCTAACCAGCCGGCCAAATAGGCCAGTCGGCCAACTAGGCCTAGCAAAACCTATCTTATCGCGAAACCAAGAAAAGAAACAAACAAGAAATATGTAGGTTGCTCCACTAACCACTACCGCTTAGATTAAAAACAAGAAAACAAATATAAAATAAAAAAAGTGCAAACTTACAACAAAACTAACATGAACCTAAAACAAGAAAATGAATATAAGGTAGAACATGCAAGATTACAACAAAACTAATATGAGACTAATACAAGAAAAATATAAGCTAGGAAATGCAAGATCACAACATAATTACTATGAAACTAAAACAAACAAAAAAAATAAATATAAGATAGAACGTACAAGATTACAACAAAACTAACATGAACCTAAAATAAAAAAAGCAAATATGAGGTAGAACATGCAAGATTACAACAAAACTAATATGAGACTAATAGAAGAAAAATATAAGCTAGGAAATGTAAGATTACAAAACAATTATTATGAAACTAAAACAAGAAAACAAATATAACATAAAACAATCAAGATTATAACATGAACTTAAAACAAGAAAGCAAATATGAGGTAGAACATATAAGATTACAACAAAACTAATATGAAATTAAAGCAAGTGAATAAAAGTAAATAAATAAATAATTATGAGCTAAACAAACTACTTAGATTACAACAACACACTATGAAATATAAAGTAAGAAAATAAATATAAGATAAACAAACCACTTGGATTATAACAAAACACTATGAAATAAGAAGCAAGAAAATAAATACGAGATAGAAAATATAAGAAAATGAAAGACTAGAAATTCACATTCCAAAGAAAGATTGAACTTCTTGATTTCCAAACTTCCTCTTGATTACCCTCAAGTTTAGGAAGTGTGTTCTCAATCCTCAATTTGAAACTAGAATGGAACTTTGGGTATGTATGGTGGAAAAAATGACTAACTTTCTTATTTTTTCTCACTTTCAACAATGCTCACTCTTTCTTTGATCAATCATTACTGAAATTTAGCTATTTCAAAATTTTTGGAGGAGTTTTGGGTGTAAGAAAGATGGAATTTCAGTTTGTATGGAAGGTATGGGGTGTATATGGAAGATAGGAGTATTTTTAGCTCAAAAACTCAATTTTTCTCTATTTTCTCACTCTTTTCTCTTCAATTTCGTGGTCCTTTGTCTCTCTCTCTCTCTCTCTCTCTCTCTCTCTCACACAATATGATCATTTTATTTAGGCAATGAGGGAGAGTAAAGGTCAAAAAAAAACGTGGGAGACAAGAATGTGATAGGAGGGCAAATTTTCAAGGTGGTTGCATGGGATACTCCTTTATGATTGCAAACAAAATCTCCTTTTGACAATGGGGGATGATTAGGTATAATGGAGGATGAGAGGATGCACTTGAATGGATTAGAAAATAGGTAAATACAGTGTTCCAACCGAACCAAAACCAAGAAAAACAAGGCTGCTACTGTTTTGGGCCGAGTCAACAAAATCTGCTATTAAGCCCAACTTCAAACAGGCATATCTCCCTTATCTGGACTTGGTTTTAGGTGATTCTTGGGTCTAAATTGAAGCCCCAAAGTCTATTTTCTAATGGTGGTGCTCTGACATTTAAATTCCAAATGTACAAAGAGATATGCCTAATTTAGTGAAGGCTGTTCATTTCCTTCGGGCCAGGTCAACAAAATCTGCTCTTAAGCCCAACTTTAAATGGGCATATCTCTCTTATTTGGACTTGGTTTTAGATTATTCTTGAGTCTAAATTGAAGCCCCAGAAGTCTCATTTCCTATGGTGGTAGCCTCAGATTTAAAATTCAAGTATACAAAGAGATATGCCTAATTTAGTGAAGGCTATTCATTTTCTTGATGCTTATCCTTTCCCTAAACCAGTTTTCTTTCATCCCCTCATGTTTCCTTCAAATCCAAACCTATCCAAACCTATAAAGAATATGTTTTTAAAATATATTTTTATTAAAAGAGTTCACCTCCTTTCCACTTATTTCTATTTTGTCCTTACTCAGTTTACGAAAAAGTACAATATTTTAATTGAAATGGGAGCCTCCGAACATCATAGAAACATTTGGAAAAATATTTTGAAAAGAGAGTTTTAAGGTCTAAAATAGTTTGGCCAAAAATATGTGAAGGTTGGGATTAAAACTCAAATTCCATTTTTCTTGTTGAGGACTGCTGGGGAACACATTCTGATTGTCATCATCGGGTAATCAATAGAAAGTGCCCAAGTCTTAGGACTGGTCAAAATGAGATGTCTACAAATGCATGGGAAACCTGTTAAGCAATCTTCACTGTATTTATAAAATAAAATTTGTAGATAAAATTATGTTTGAGTACTAAACACCGAAACAAATTAAATAATCAATTAAATTAAAATAACAAATTCTATTTTATTACTAAAACAAAATAAAATCTGGAAAAAAAAAGTAGAAATGTAGATTTAATAAAAATCAGAAAACAAGCAAAATAATTACAAAAATAAATTTTCTGAAAGAATCAAGTCTAGTGTTCAACACTATTTTCTTAAAGACAGATTCATCCTCCCCATAGTACTTTCGGAATTTGGACGACTATCTCTCAAGATAAAATGATTCACAACAAACAGTAGCAACACTACAAATTGATTGTCCAACGAACACGCTCTGTGTTTATTCTCTCTCTTAAAGAAAACAAATGCAGAAATATGTAGTAAGAAAAAACAAAAGAAAAAGGCACGAAAATTGAATGCCTGGAACAAATGGAGGATTGCCTATTTATAGCAGAAATGGTGACTGTTCGGGTAAAATGAAAAGGCCATGAACTTGTTTGGATTAGAGAGAAAAGCTAATAAGGGGTGTGACTATTCGGACCAAACGGTTAACGTTCTGAAACGTTGGGGTCAATTCATAAATAATTTTGAACATAAATTTAACTTACTAACATTAAGAATTTAATTTTCAAAAAATAAAAAATAAAATTCAAAACCTTCTGGCCTAAAAAGTTAAATATTGGGCCGCCCAAGTCCAATTAGAGCAGGTGGTGGTAGTGCGCGTGTGTATTTGTTTTTGAATTCAATAGGTTTAGTCCATAACCTCCTACTACACAAAACGTAGGTACTCTTTGGGTCCACCACAAGATCCGAGCTCAAGGTTTATAAACTCACACAATACTTGCCTAGCCAAGCAATGCAGGACAAGTTTTTCCTCATACTTTAGTGAAAACCCACAAAGTCACCATTTTCATGGACCACACTTTGGTATTGATTTTCTATTCACCCGATAATGATTTTGAACAATCAAATATACGATGTGAATCACAATGCGGTGAAGAACGCATTGCCATATGGACCCACCAAATTCAGTGCATGGGTCCCACATCAAATATAGTCCAAAGTTAGGGAAAAAAATATGTTTTTCCCAAAACCATTTCTAAAAAAACCAAGGATAATTTTGTCTTTTTGGTATGTTTGATCTACGAAATTAATAGTGAGGGAATTAATAATCCATGAGATTAGCATAGGATTTGTTATCTTGCTAGATTAGTAAGATACATAATTTCCTCTTGTCCACATTTGTTTTGTAACAATATAAAAATATATAATTTCAATTACATGTATGTTTTGCATTATTAGTTGTAGGATTAAAAAATTCATCAATTTTGTTGGATAGAATGACCACTGGAATCTAATCTGAATAATAAAATTTGCAACCAAACAATGAAATGTGGGTTTCTTGAATTAATAATTTCAATCATATACTATAGTCCGCCCAATCAAGCAAGCCCTTAAAATATTGATATGGAAAATACACTAGTAGTCTTTATAATTTCGTTTTTATATAATTTTTAGTCGTTGTAATTATAATTGATTCAATTTTTACCTTAAATTTTTTATTTTGTCTCAATTTGGTCTAATTAATTACAATTGTAATCATTATTATTATTTTTATAAAAATTGCGCACATGAGCGACATATGTCATACTTATTGGGACAAAATTATAAACTTAATCAATGCAATGAGTTAATCTCAACCAACTTGATGGTGATTTCCTATCAAAAACCCTAATAGTATTATCAATTAGATTAAATTAATGCAAAATTTAAAATCAAAGAGTCAAAATTAAACTAATTGAAAGTGTAAGAATCAAAATCACATAAAAATAAAATAAAATATAAGGACTATTAATTTAATTTGCCCTTAATAGTTGGGGCAAAATGAAAGAACTACTGCCTACTCGACAGGTCACCTCTACCGCCAACACACCTTTCCCGGGGAGAGACTGGGGAGGGCAAAGAAGGCCACCACCACTACAATACCACAACGACAACCATCTCCACAACAATCAACTGCTCCGCCTCACCTACATTGTTGCCGCAGCGCCACCACCTCTATTAACCTATTATCACCACCAGCACCAATTCTAAATTAATTCAATGACTAGCACATTAATTTCAAGGGTACAACTAAAATATGAAAACATTTTTTACAAAAAAATATAAATATATATATTATATATATATTTTTGCATAGAAAATGTTTTCCGTTTCTATTGAAATAAACAAAGCTTGCACAAATTGTCCTTCAATGTCTAGCTAATACAAACTCGCATATCTGCTATATGTGTATCTGTGAAAAATACATATAAATATTGATGGATATGTATTCATGTGTAGATGAATAAAGGCCTCCTTGTTGTAGCAAATTAATAACTCCAACAAATGGTGAGCAACATCAATATTCAGGACAGATTCTTATGCACTTTTCAGTGTCACAAAGCTTGACACATTTATCATCACCACTAGGCATCTTGAGATCACTTTCCCCACAACGAATCCACCGGCAACCAAACAATGTTAATGAAGAAAAACCAACAAAAAAACTCATGCACATGAACAGATAAAACGATCATTGTTTCTTAGTAAATGGATCCCCAGTCAGTTGGATCCTATTGTTAATGTTGTTGTTTATAACCTCTTCTAGACCTCTTGCTTGTTCCAATCTCTACTCGTATTCTTGGAAATGTTGCCAATTTATTTCTTGTTGGTCGAGTGATCTTTTGTACTTGATTCCGATCACGAGCAACACGCAGAGGTGACAAATGAAAGGATGAAGGGGAACCACCAGTCTTGACATTTGACAGAGGATGAGGCATTTGAGACCACCGTGAATATCACTCCCTAGAAGATGAAGTAAAAATTTGCTAGTTGGAAAGTTGTTGATTGCAGCTTCTGTATTCTATTATCTTGCTTCTCAATTATAGTTTGCATTTCTTGCCTGTTTCGTTCTAGTTGTTCAATTCTTTCGTTTTGATTCATGGTGTTTTTTGGAGAGAGTGAGAATAACAAATGAGGAACACTTGGAGGCTGTCACATTATTAAGAGAAAAATTCAATATGATGCGCGTTGTGATACACTTCATCATCACTATGTTTTTATTTTTTTAATTTTTTATGGACGTCATCACTATTTTTTTTTTTTTAAAAAAAATATTTTGGAATATATGAAAAGTATCTGCTTATAAAAATTTTATTACTTTTTTTTTTTTTGACAATCTTATTAAAGTGGGGTTATAAATGTAATTTTAAAACTTTTAAGGCAATGGTCTTATGCTTTATTCTTTTTAGTCTTATAAAGATAATTACAATTTAAAATATTATATTACTCATATTTATTTATTTATCTGTTCACGTTACTTATTTATTTATGTATTATTTATTTATTTATCCATATTTCATCATTTTATCTGTCTATCTATTTGAATCTCTATCACCACCGTGACAGTCGCCAACGAAATTTCAACGCTTGCAAATTTCCGGACGATCAGTCGCCGACAGTCTGACAACATAATAATACCAAATAAATTACCAAATGTTCTACCAAACCTCTCACGTGGGTGTGGCACTCATACAAATCACATGTGTGTGAGTCCTACACTCACGTGAGAGGTTTGATAGAACATTTGGTAATTTATTTGGGGTTTCTAGCATTTTCCTAAAATTATTTTGCCATTCCATTTTTTAAGGCAGCAATTTTACTCAACTGCCCTCGGAGTTTCAAATATGAGCCTACTTTCTAAGCCAAATCGGAATAAAAACTAGCTCTTTTTTCAGTATCTTGTTATAAAAACTGGGTTAGCAAGTTTGTAATAAATACAAAAAGTTTAGAGTTTGAATTGGGGAAAAAAAAATAAAAAATTTGTCCCCCAAGGAACACAAAGCAAGAAATATCTATTTTACTGGATTCTCTCATTTGAAAACACAAAAGCAAGAAATCTATTCGACAAAATTAAAACCTATAAAAGTACATTTTTCCCATTAAGATATAGTGTATTTTTTAACACAAACTCTTCATAGTCCTTCCATCTTCTTTTCAGAAAATACAAAAAAATAATTATAATAAATGTATACGAATGTGTTCCAGATAGTATCAAAACACCAACAAAACATTAGGAAGAACCTAATTAAGATGGTAGTTTAGGTGCAAGTATCATTAGGATGGATAGAATTTAGTATTTTGTCCTATTGACAATTTGGCATATGCCATAAATTTTAATCCTAGATGTCCCATTCAAAAACATCTCTAAATTGAGGTTCGCCATTTTATGGAGAGTATTGTTATTTAAGACAAAAAAAAATGATTTAAACTTAATTTTTAAGTCCAGTAATGTGACAATCAATTAGGATATTAAGATAGTAGTCTCTAATATGTTCTCTAATTATCAACTAATCATATCACTTAAATATCATTGAATCTATAAAATGAATTTAAAAAGTGAATTTATATATCATTTTTCTATTGAAGGGCAATTTATCAAGATGACCAAGTCACATTCAACTAAATCTAGGAGTAGACTTTTCAATTTAAAGCTGGATTTGCCTATAGATGGAACTATTATGTAGGTTGATGCATATATTAAATTCACTCATGTTTGATAGGTTAAAATTTTGTTCAACTTAATTATTTAAATTTTTCATTTCATTCAATTTTGAAACTCGTTTAATTTTAAGTAAATTACATTATTAGTTCTCATAATTTAAGTAAAATATTACTTTAATCTATGTAATTTCAGTTTGAACAATTTGAATTATATATTTTTAGTTTTATTACAATATTTTCTTTTGTTAAATTTTGAACAAAAAAGAGCACGTGCAAAACTAGAGCGACTAAAGTGTTATTTAAAAGAAATTATAGGACCGCCAATGAAATTGTTCAAATTATTCAAATTGAAATTACGAAGATCTAAGTGGAATTTCGCTTAAATTAAAGGAATTAACAGTGTAATTTACATTGTAATTTTCTGTATTCAACTCAAACTTTGTTTGATATTATATATATGTATAAGAAAATAAGTTAGAAAAATGCTTCAGAGTCTGAATTTTCCGTGGCTCGAGTGGCCTGAATCCAAAATGATGTCGTTTTGGATTTTTTTTTCCCCTCTTTTATATCTGAAATAGAGGGAGGAAGAGAGGAGAGAGAGAGAGAGAGAGAGAAAATAGAGAATAGAAAGAGAGAAGAAAAGGGGAACATAGAGGAATAGAGAAGGAAGAGAGAAGAGGGAGAGGAACAGACCATCACCGATGCCCGTCATCCTCTGTGTGTATACACAGATAGATCTGTGTACATACATATCTCTCTCTCTCTCTCTCTCTCTCTCTTGTTCTCTATATCTCTCTCTCTGTGAAGTCTCTATATGTGAAGATGATGACACTACAAGAAATTGCACTTTTGGCGACTACTTTTGGCGACGACGTCAATTTTTCATCGCCAAAAGTATACTTTTGGTAACACAGTGATCAATTTCGTTGGTAAAAGTATACCTTTACCGACGCAATTTGTTGTCGTCGCTAAAAAGGCATAACATTATTTTAGCGCCAAATTTTTTTGTTGGCGCCAAAATTTCAAAACTTTTACCTACGAGGCTTATGTTTTAGCAACACAATGAGCGTTGCTATTAGTGTGCTTACTTTTGGCGACGACAAGTTGGCGTGGGCAAAGAGTTAACCATTTAGCGACGATGACACTATTCGTCGGTAAAAGTTTTGCCAGTGGAATGATGTGATTTAGTGATTTGTGTTTTTGATTATAATTTTTGAAAGAGTTTTAAAAAATTTAGTTACTGAATTGTAAAATTAAAATAATCATTGAATTAGATCACAAAATGAACCATTGAGCCCAAACACACTCTTAAGTTGATATGACTAATTTGAGATAATTTAAACTTTTTCAAAGAAATATGGTTAGATTATCAATTTCAATATGTTTGTTTTTATTTTCAGAAACTAGTTTCAAATTTTTTTCCCTAAAAACTAAAAAAAAAATTGGGTGAAAAAAAAAACTTATTATTTTGTATATTTTTATCTTTTAGGTCATAAATACTTTTTAAAATTTTAAAAATATAATTTTGATTTTTATTGCTTTCAAATTATTTTTAATTTTATCAAAAAAAACAAATCTAAAATTTTTTTTGTTTTTTTTTTAATCTTTTAGGTCATAAATACTTTTTAAAATTTTAAAAATATAATTTTAATTTTTATTGCTCTGAAATTATTTTTAATTTTAAAAAAAAAAACAAATCTAAAAATTGTTTTGAATATTTTATTTTATTTTATTTTATTTATTTTTTTGGGTAGAGGAGGTAAAGATCAGCGACATTTCCCTCTTAAAAATTGATTTGTGTTTTTATTAAAACTTTTGAAAGAGTTTTAAATATTCTAGTTATTGAATTGTAAAATCAAAGTGATCATTGAATTAGATCACAAAATGAACCTATTAAGGCCAAACATACTCCTAAATTGAGATGGCTAATTTGAGTTAATTTAAACTTTTCTAAAGAATGTGGTTAGATTATCAATTTTAATATGTTTAGTTTTATTTTCACATTCTTTTCATTGTGATTTTATATTTGGTTTTATTTTTATAAATTAGTTTAATTTTTTTTTCCTAAAAAACTATATAGTAAAAAATTTGGGTGAAAAAATAAAAAATATACTTATTATTTTTATATAATTTTATCTTTTAGGTCATACACTACAATAACATTGATTTTTCACCAAACCACATCGACGACCTGCAAGACACTGATAGTGGGTTCTAATCATAGGTAACATAGAAGAAACAGAGGGAGAAGAAAGACAGTGAATTGGTTGGAAGGGGAAAGGGTTCTTCAAACCCTTGTTCTTCAAAGTTCTACTATCAATTGAATCGGTGGAGATTGAGAGGCAAACACGGTAATCCCGAAGCCCTTTGGAGGTTCTTCAAAGCCATACGCTGTGTCAACGTACACAAAACAGAGAGAGGATCTTGCTGTGAGAGGCAAATGGTACTCTCATCTTTGCGGCAAGACTAATTGGACGGTAAGGCACTCTTCTCATCTCTTCTCTCTTCTTTCCTTGTTCCTAAAACCCTTGTTTCGGCTCTCTCGCTCTCACTCTCGCATTCGGTGTAGTTGGTGGTGTGATTGGAGTGGCTGTGGGTAATTTCACTCTACCTAAAACCCTAATCCAACAAAGAAAGAGAAAAGAATTTGAAGAACAATCAGAAAATCTGAAGGTATTTCTCTCTCAATTGATTATTTTTTAAACCCTCCCTCTCCTGAAATCGTATTTTCTCTCTCTGAAATCGTCCCTCTTGTAAAATCCTCTTCTCTCTAATTTTTCCCCTTTTTTCTGTGTAGGGTTCTCTCCGAATTCTGATTCCAATCTTTCTTCGCTCTTACAGATTTGGTATTTTTACATTTGCTAAAATTTTATTTTATTTTGTTTTTTTTTATATATTTTAGTTGACAAGTAATGAAATAATCGATGAATATTCTCAGGCATTGGGCTTTTTACATTGATTAGTGTAGTATTTTTTTTTTTTGAGGGGGGGGGTGAAGAACTCATTCATCATTCTGAAGCTTCAACTATGAAAATTATGATTGTCCACAAATATAACCCAATTTCTTGACACCCTCACTTATAACACACGCACAACCATTGCGTTGGCTGTATCATCACAAATGGACTTGGAAGGAAATTATTTTTATGAACATCAAAATTTGTAGTGGTGGACCAAAGCTTTCCCATCAACATGTCAATGCCATGAAAACAAAATTAACAGGAGAGCTGTAACTGAAATAATCAAACATTCAGTGCCCCCATTTGAAGATGACCAGCAATCAATGCATTCCATTTTTTCTGAAAATTGAGGCCACTATATTAATGGCCTACACTTGATACATAGTGTCCTTTAGACTCTTGTTCACACTTGAAAACTGACCCCTAATGTTCTACAGAAGCATGCAGTTTAAATTTTATTTTTAATATGCTTTTACCACTTCGTATGTTCTTGAATCTCAAGTTCTCCCTTTGGTAAGATTATGAATCCATTCTGAAATATTTTAAATACATATCAGGTTGATCATTAAAGCAGTCTATCAACAATATTCTAGCAAAAATCAAAATGTTGATAATTTAATTCAGTGTAGCCCTTGCTATAACCAAATGAATAATTTTGTTCTTGTTGAAAGTGTCATCATAAGTGCTACCCACCAATAGCTTGCAGCCAAATGTATAAGTTTCAAACAACCAAGAAAAGTGTATAAATATTCTACGTAGGTTGATATTATCTATTGTTTTGATTGATTTTGATCAAATGGTTAGATTTTTATAATAACACAAATTGTTACAACTGACAAATGATTACACAGTTTTGTCAGTTCTCAAAGCCAGTTTGAATAATAGGGTCTGGGGAACATCATGAATGATTTCACTTATTTAATGGTTTTGGTTTGGTTTAGGAATCTTTTTTCTGGGAACGAAATCAGTTTTATCCTTCATATTCTATCATCAAGAGCTTCACTACTATGCACCATTCTCTCTTTTGTAAAATTTTCTGGTGAAATTCTGGAGCTTCTGTCGTTTGGAGGTTCTTGAATGTTGTTTAAAGTTTTTCAGAGTTACATATTGATTAATGTGTCAATTGTGGCTTAGTTGATGTCAATGTGACTCGATTTTTTGCTTTGTCATCTTCTGTTTATTACTCTGATCCCTTGAAGTCATTTTGAGACCATGTTTTTCCATTTCACATATTTTATGTACATTTGTTTATTTAGGAATTCATGGGAAGAAATCTCCTCGCTTTGAATGTCATGTGGAAGTACATGGAGCAGGTGAGCAAATTTTTGTCCAGAAACTTGTTGTTATAGATGAAGTGTTCAATTTATATAAAATTTCCGAAATATGCTGAATATGATGAACATTTTGATGAAAAATTGAAAGCTTCATATCACTGTTATGTTGCAGTCAGTGATCTATTTTCTCATGGTACAAGATATTTTAATTTGGATCAAATGACTGTTATCCATCTGTTAATTATCATAGTTCTTTTTCTCTTAGAGCAGTATTGAATTGAATTTAAATTATTGCTATCTTCACTATTTTTTTTTTATGTAGGACAACATTATTGATGGGATTTTAGGCCTGTAGGGTTTTAGGGTTTATAACGGATGTAACAAAGGAATTAGGATTTTGAAGTCTAAAGAAACAAGGTAAATTTTAGGACTGTTCTGGGTTCTGTTAACAGTATCCTGGCTAGTTTTAGATTATTTAGGTTTGTTAAATGAAGTTTGGATATTGGTAAAGGCATAATAAGGTTTGGTTATGGCTCTTAATGACTTGAAAGAGTAAAAAAATTAGAATAAAAAAAAAAAAAAAAAAAGGGAGGAAGAAGAAACTCTATATAATCCTTTAGGCATTGCACGTACTACTAAATTTCATCACACAATACCAAAGAGCTACAGTAGTCACTGGAAGTGATTTAAAGCTTATTCAATACTGAATTGGAGGCATTATGTGTGACACTCATGACGCAGACTGCATTGTCATCGGATAAGGGATTTGACCAGTAGATAGCCATGAGCTACCAAAGGCCTACTTATATCAAGTGAAATGTGCATTTGGAAATATATGATTCATTTGAAAATCTCTCTTAGAGAAAACATGGTATAATAGAACCTGCGTAATCCTAGTGATACCATAAACCCATTAGAGCAAGTGCTTAAGTCAGAATATCATTCATGTGCTATTTACAAGTGGGTGTACATTTTGTACATAATTGGCCATAATTCAAAGACATCAATACATATGACCTGATAATCAATTTCAAGGACCAACCGAAAGCATGTTGGAATAAAACTTGTGTAATCGTAGTGGTACCATAAACCCATCAGAGCAAATGCTTAAATGTCGTTTATATGCTGTGTACAAAATGGGTGTAGATTTTGTACATAAGTGGCCATAATTCAAAGACCTCAATACATATGACATGATCAATTTGAAGGACCCATTGGCCATACATATATAACATGCACAATGTCTTCCATCTTGGTTTCTACTTTCTAGATCAATGAAATGATCTCCTTAACTATGTACATAAATACATATAAACGCTTGACATCTTTTCTAAACTCCCATCACCTGAAAACTTTTAAGATGGAATGGTGTAAGCCAATGCTCAGGGATAATAGCATACCAAGTGCACAAAAGAATCTATATGGATATCATCATATACATGTACCAAAACAAAGCTCATTTATAAATCAAAGTTTATATATAAAATAGACTTCATATTCTGAACTAGAGTCCTTAGAGATTTTATAAAGATACATATAATGTTCTTTGCCAGGGGAAAACTGTATGATCGTGTATCATATAGTTAAACAAAAAGTCGTATGATGACCTCCCAGAATCCCTATAATGATGTAATGATATGAGGCCATCACAGCAGAACTAATACAGAGGGATATCCAAGCCAACTACCAAAACCAAAACATATAAGCCACTTTTTTGCAGCAAGGGTTAGATATCTCAGTTTTTCTTTGAATACATTGAATTTGGCACAATAGAGGAAATTGATTCCTTTTTCCTTAGGTTTTTGTAAGTGCCCAGTTTGCTAGGATTTGCTTGAGAAGTATGTAGTTTACAATATATTGATGTGGTTTGTTTTCTGCACTTAAATCGTGTCATTTTAAGCCTACTATAGTAATGCTTATACTAATTCTCTCTTTTTATGTGTCTCTCTGATTTCTTTTGGTCTCTTATTGGGCTTTTCGAGTAAGTGAATGCATTAGGAGGGACCATTTCAGAACCTTCAATTTCTTGAAATCCTAGTTTTCTCATATTGAAAATATTTTTGTTGTCATCTTCTTCTTTTCTGCTTTCCATCATACAGTTTTTTTGAAAAGTATTGCATTAACCATGCACATTTCATTTTATTAGAATCTCACGAGGAAAAGGGGAAAACAAAAATGAGGGGTAAATTCAATGAATAAGAAGTAAGAATGGTAAAAAATGATGTCAATGCAACAATTTCATTGCTGTCGTTGTCAACCCAAAATAAATTTGTAACGAACTCATATTGGTGCCAACAATCATAGGCAATAATCACTGGGGGACTACCACTACTAGAAAACAAGGCAAATGACACGGAACTTTTTGTGACGGGATATGATGCAGTCGCAAAAAGTTACCTTTTGCGACGGTTAATATTCTGTCGCCAATGGCTGCTTGTTGCGATGGTATTTTCTGTCTCAAAAAAGCAGGAAGCATATGTTCAATGGTTTTTGCAACGACAAGTTATGGCCGTCGCGAAGGACTCATTTTTTGCGACGATTCTTTCCTCCCGATGTAAATATATGTATTTTTAATTTTTTTGCGATGGGAGCCATTATGCCGTCGCTAATAGACACAAAAAGGCCCAAAATTGCCAAATTTCTCAAACGCTTGGGCGCCTCTGATATTTTCGTTTTCCCCCCCCCTCTCTCTCTCTCCATCTTCCATCTTCGAGTTCTCTCTCTCTCTCTCTCTCTCTCCTCTCTCTCATCTTCCATCTATGAGTTCACTCCCACCGCCATTAGTTTGTTGATCCACCTTCACCAAGCCGACATCGCCGCCCACGCTCTCTCGCTCGCCATCGATCTCGGTCAGTACATGGATATCACCTCTCTCAGAGCTTTAGGAGTCGTCAACGTTCAATTGCTACATCTCTCAATGGTTTTACAGATCCAAAATTTGTATTTTTATATGCAGTTTGCACTCATCTATTTTCATCTCTCTTTTACTTCCTTAAAAAAACCCTAGAATTTGAAGGTAATGGCTCTCTCTCTTTCTCTAGGTTTTAATTTAAGATTTTTGCATTCAATATTTGTACTACGAATTTGAAATTTATAAAAACCTAGAGCTTGAAGGTAAGGGTTTTCTCTCTGCATTCGAAATTTGTATTACAGATTAAAATCCCCGTAGAATAATAACCCTCCTCTATTTGTTGTTTTGTTTAGTCATTTATTGCTATGTTTTTGTATGTATTTTTGTAGTTTATCTATAAAAATAAAGCAATCTCAATTTTTCTCTTTATTGATCCGCTTTTATTTTATTTTATTTTTATCTTTGTGACCTTTGAACATTTGTGCTGGAAGCAACTTATAGTTTCTCTATTTCTGTTTTTTGTTTCAGTTTCATATCTTTCATCTCTTTTTCTTTTCTTTTTTTTGGTTTATAACTTCATCACTGCAATTGATTGATAGACTTGATGATGACGAAACAAAGGAGGAGATCTATGTACAGGTTTGTTCGACGATTTGGCCTCTAAAGTCATATCTCTGTATCTCTCTGTTTTCTTTCGGTTTCATATATTCGATTTCCAGATTTTTTTTTAAATTTATTTCTTTTGGTTTTGTCTTTAGCACTTTAGTCAAGTCATAGAGACGATGATGACGGAATTAAAGAGATCTATACGCGGGTTTTTGGCTCAAACCCAAATTATAAACATTCATATCTATCATAGTTGATGTTGTTTCGTTCATCGATTCACTGATAAATCTAGTAAAATCCAAGGTTCTGACTGAGATCTTTGTCTGTCCATATCTTTTTTTTACATACATGGTCTGCTTCATCACTTTTCTTTCCAATTTTGTGATCCAGTCAAATCTAATTTTATAATTTTATTTATTCAATCAGATCTGATTCTTTGTTGTTTGTTGAGAAACTATACTATTTGTAAAACATTTTTTTTTTACTAGAGCTCCTCTCCCCACTCCAACCCCCAATGAGGGCAGCTCTCATGTCCCCATGCCATTTTGATGGGGTTTTTGGAAGGTGCTGAGTAAATAGATTATAGTTTGCGGAGAATGTTTTGTTTTGTTTTTTTATTATGTTTGTAGTTCTATATATCAATGCAAGCAGGAAAATCTCCATGATTTGTTAAGAATTACTAGAAGTAAATAATCTTTGTAAAATATCAAAAATTAAGGATGGATTGAATTAATCTTTCTATGAATGAAGTTGGCTATGTACCTTAATATCGATTCTCTGTGTTTGTTGTACATGGGGACTTTGGAACATGTTAATCTATGCAAGTTTGATTTGATAAAGAAATTTTTGGTTTGACACTAATATGATATTCCGAGCAATGGAAACTTCATTCTCTTTGTGATGTTGTTGCCATTTCATGGTATTTTCTCCACAACATTTATGGCCTCTTCATGTTACCTTGGTTGCTGTACTGGCTATTTTGTGGATCAGAATTAGATTACCATGTTTGGGATTATATGTATATATTCTGTACAGAAACTCTAGTGCCCTTAAATTAAATTGGAAATGTGTACATAACATAAAAGGATATTGTGTTTTGTTTACCAAAAATTCAAAATAATAAGGAAAAAACTTGCTTTTCAAGAACCTATTTTTGTAAATATCATTTTTTGTTTAATTTTGTTCTTGAAAATCTTATTTATCTGAATATATCGTTTGCCAATCATGTCTATTTTTGTCATGGAATATGTAATCTTGTAAAATGGGCCAAGTTGGCATTCCTTAAATTGATTTTTTTTTTTTTTTTTTTTTTTTTTTTGCAGACTAGATATCACTAGATGAGCTATTTTTTTCTTCCTCCCAGTTTTTTCAATTTCTTTCAACTCTAGCAACATTCAATTGGAAAGCAAGTATGCCATTTCTATAAGCCAGTGAAAATCCATTAGAAATTCTTACTCTCTGCTTCAATCAAGTGTGTTGTCTCACCCTTAATATAATTCTTACTCTTTACAAGTTACAATCTCAATTGCTGATCTTGGTGGCACATAATTGATTTGAAAATTGCTAGTAATGATATTATATGTCATTGTTGCTGAGTTGCCTTGTATGCTTACATAATTTGAATAATTCCAAACAGAAGTCTGTTTGTGGGGCTTGCTGATAGCCCTTTAAAGGGCTTAATAATTTGGATACATGCTGCTGATTGTGATTTTGAGCAAGTCTCCATGACATGAGTTGTTTTCTGTATTAGTAACTGACCATAGAACATTTAGGTTTACAATCCATTTCAAATTTACCCATGTGGATTCCACTACCTCGTTAAACTAAGTGATCACAATTTTGAAATTGCAGATAAAACTATTTGAAGCATTTAAAAAGTTTAGTTTTTGTGTAACTCCCTGTTGGATTTTAATATTGTGGTATGTCTCTCTGCTACACCCCAAAAAGTCTTAAGCCTTTTCTTATTTAATTAAGTTCTTAAATAAAAATAAAAATAAAAACCTATTAAACTATTGTCATTTCTCTTTTTCCATTTTTTTTTTTTCTGGTTTTTGTTTTTGGGTTGGAGGGGTTTGGAGGTAGTAGTTCTTTTCCATGGATTTGATTTTTTTTTTTTATTTTCTCATCTTCCTCTTTCTTTCAATCATTTTCTTTTCCTTTCTTTTTGTCTAGATACTTATTTTCCTTTCGTATCACCTTCCTTTAATATCTTTTTCATGAGTTTTTTTTTTTTTTTTTTTTTTTTTGCTTTATACCATGTCTTTTTCTTTTCTGTTTTTGTTCTTTTCAGTTTTTGGTTCATAGGATGTGTTTCTTTCTTGGTCCATCATACAACCAAAGTGGACATGACAAAAGAATTACAACTAGTCTATATAGTATGATCTATAGCACCAATTTAGCAGCTGGCATTTCACCATTTTTGTATATTTTTGGGCTACAAATGTTTTCTCTGATTTTATTTGTTCAGTTCACTAGTGAAACTGTAGGGGAAGTGAAAGCTGTAGCAGATATGCATCAAAGGAAAGCAGAGATGGCTAAGCATTCTGATGCTTTTATTGCCTTACCTGGTTAGTATAAAGCCCTGCAAAAAGTACTCATTTTTTTTACTCAGGAAAGTTCTAAGGCAAATCAACTCAGTCTAAAAGGCCTGCAGGTGTTTTTCTTTTTCTAGTTCTACCATCAAAGATTGGACCTATCCCTCTCTTTGTTTTGTTTTTCCTTGCTGACATTTCTGTTATTGTAATCATTTGCTTCATGGTTCAAACACAAATACAAGTAATAGAGTAATATGCTAATCAAATTGACTTGTATAGTTTTGTATTTGTACCTGTTAATCAACGAAACTGAGGTATAGTTAACACATGGGGATACTCCTTACAAATTCCCTTATAACCCCAAAACACCCCCAAAACACACACCTTCAATTATTCTGCAGTCTTCTAGACAATTAAAATTTTATTCTTTTATTATTATTATTATTATAGTTTTTGTTGTAGTTATGTGAAAGATAATTATAAGTAAACTGGAATTTGTGCACCAATTGCTAATAGGGTGGTGTATTTCTGCTTCCTGGTTGTTGTGATCCATTCAATGAGAAAGCACTTCGAGCTAGCCAAGGAGCCTCATTTCAGCTTCCTGTAGTTTCTAGAACTTGGACTCATCTAGAAGCTCTCAGAAATAAATTCCATTTGAAGATTTTGGCTGGTCATCCTGAGAGTAATGAACAATCGAAGCCAGCGTCTAGGCTTTCTCAAGGGCTTGCAGATTCTTTAGCAAATTTTCCACTGTGCTTGGTCCTGGGTGGCGAAGGGAGTGGCCTTTCAGCAAAAACTAGGAAGGTATGTGAGCTTGTAAGCATTCCAATGGTAGGACAATTTGAGTCTCTTAATATTTCTGTTGCTGGTGGAATTTTCTTGCATATGCTGCAGCCTGAGAACCATAGATATGCCTGAATCTTTCCATGAACTGTCATGCCAGTTTTAGTTCTAATTCTCTTGCTTCTGGAACCAACCATTAGTGTAGATTGAGAGAGGTAGAACATGACTGAGTTTCAGTTGCTAGTACAAGGGCCTGCGTGCATGCACACACAAACACCCCTCTAACCTCAAGTATTTTAGTAATTGTATTGTTGCTGATATAAGATGATGCTGAGAACTCCTGTGAAAACAAGTTTGTTTGAAAGCTACTGGAAATTATAACCACAGCTTATGTGTTGGCCAACTTTTCATCAATTTTGCTTTTACTTTTTGCTTATATTTTCTACTTTCAAGGATTCATATTGACAAGTTTGGTAGTCCTTGATATATTCTCCGGTTCGGATTTTATGTTTTTTGATATCAATTACTATGGATCAATGTGATTTTGTTGTTCAATTACTTGAGATCATTTTTTTTTCCCCTATGAATGGGTATCCACACTACCAAATATTTGCATCAAATGGCTGAAAATAACTTAGATTCCAAATCAATAGTTATTTTTCGACTTCCAAATCGAAAACTTCAGTTACAACAGAAACTATGTGAGACAGATAGGGTGAAATAAAAGCGTGTCATGAGCCTTAGGGAAAATGGTTAGAGTTTTCCTAGATGTAGATAAAGCGGGCTATTGAAGTGGGTGGGTGGAAGGATGTAACAAATAATGCATCCTTTGCAATGTGATTTATAATTTTGCTAACTTATTCTTGTAGTGAGAACTCCACATTATACATACCTTTGAAAAACCCTCTCACTCTAGGTGACTTACTCAAACTCCCTGCACAAGGTTTCCATGAAACTAATAATGATACTTGAATGCTATGTAATGTTCTGAATGGTACTTCTCCTACTGAGAGAATTTTCAATTGAGAAAAGATATTACCAAGGACTTCTGTGTTAAGATTCTGGTATTCAAGTCTCATGACCCCACGCACGCAACGCATAGAGGTCAAACTAGTCAAGGTAAAATGAAGGCAAAAAGAGATACATAGTCATACTTTGATTAGATAGTTTTTTCCAAATAGCACCTACATCAAATAGTGCTAGGCTACTACTTGTCACCCATCTTGTTTAATGCAAACTCTGATCTCCAATAGGCTCTCCAAGAACCTATTACATTAGAATCAGATATTAGCACAGTTAACCCTTTTTTTTAACTGTAAATGATTGGTTTTTTTTTTTTTTTTTTTTTTCCAGATGCAACCTTTTTGAGTATGTGATGATATCTTTGCATATCAATATTAGAGTTTACAATTTTATTTATTTATTTATTTATTTGTTGAAATAAATATCAAATGTTTTACATTTTCTGTAAGCTTAAAATTAATTGTATTGTCAATACTTTTTTTTTTTTTTGTGGTTTCTTTTTGCAGATGAAACCCTTTTGAGCATGTGATGATATCTTCGCATATCGATATCGCAGAGATAATGCATATGTCTTCCATATCAGAAATCATTGAAATGGACCTTATCTGAATATTAGTACATAATCTGAAATTAGTTTGCCTTGTGTAAATTATTGCCATTGTTGCAAGTGAATGATTTGTAACTTGGACAACATTTTTTTCACTGGAGTGTAGAATGCATTGGATCTACTGTTACTGATTGTTTTAGTATAGTTGGAAATTGAAGGTTTTTATTTTATTTTATTTTTTATCGGATGATGGTAAAAGCTTTATGTTTTGGCCAGTACTTACACTTGCATATCTATTAACACTCTCACACACACACACACACACACACACACACACACTGCTTCCAGATCAATAAACAAGCTAATGGACTTTGTTTTAAACTTGTCATTGATCAATACAGATTGCTACCAGATCCTCCTTTTTGCTGTGGCTGATGGCTGATGGTTGTTGCTTGTTGGTTTGCTGCATCTGCTGGTTTGCTGCTGCCGCCCTCGTGGCTGATGCTTGTGAGCGGCTGCTGCTGCTGCTGCAATGTTGCTGTGAGGCGGCTGCTACTAGATGTTGATCTGCTGGATAAGTTGTGGGTGATTTTCATGCTATTTTGCCTGTCTTTGTTAGTTTCATATTTTTATTTTGTTATTGTTGTTTCTAATGTGGGTTCACAATTTGGATGTATTGGGTATTTTAGTGACTTTACCCTTTTAGGTTTTATACATTGCTTCTAAAAGCAGTATCAATAGTGTTTTTTTGCTTGCACATCAACTTTAGGTGATTTCATATCAATGTTATTAGTTTGTAATAGTGGTGCCTGAGGGATGCCTCTTGTAAATTGTAAATCTTATAAAATATATACATTATTTTCAATTATGTTTGTTAGTAAATGTGTCGCCAAAAGTTTATTTTTGTCCACTCATATGTGTTGCTAGAAGTGTATTTTTTGCCAATGCCAATTCGTCGTTGCCAAAAGTAAACCTTTACCAACAAACAAATCGTCGGCAAATGGCAAGATTTACCGACGTAAATGTGTTGCCAAAAGTGTATTTTTGCTAATGCTAATTTGTCGTTGCCAAAAGTGAAGTTTTAGCGACAAACAAATCGTAGGCAATGACAACATTTACCGACGTAAATGTGTCGCCAAAAGTTTACTTTTACCGACGCATATGTTGTTGCTAAAAGTATATTTTTGCCCATGCAAATTTGTGTCGCGAAAAGTGTCACACAATCATCATATTTAATGACTTTTACCAACGCAAGGTAAATTACCGACGATATATGGAGGCTTTTAGCGACGACTATGTTCGTTGCGAAAGGCATTACTTTTACCAACGCAATCATAATTTCGTCGGCAAAAAATTTTGCCAACTCACTTTTGGCTACGGGTTGCCAACGTAGCTTTGTGTGTCGGCAAAACTCTTTGCCAACGAATTTTTCCTTTTAGCAACATATTTTGTTGCGTTGCGAAAAATGCAATTTCTTGTAGTGTGATGTGTTGGTTGTTGTTGATGATGATGATGATGATGATGTGTTGGTTGATGATTTGAGCCTCCGTTTGGGAAGTGTGTTGGCTTTTTGGCTTTTTGACTTTTTTGGCTATTTTAGCCTGGGCTTAAAAGCTTGGTTTGGGAAGGACTTTTTGGCTTTTTGGCTTTTTTGAGTTTTTTTGTGAGAGAAGAATGTAATGATTATGGGTTGGATGTGATGTTTTGTTTGTTATGGCTAAAATAGCTTATTTTATTTTTTGTGGCTAAAATAGCCAAAAAAGCCTACAAACCCACTTGCCAAACACAGCCTCAATCTCTTATCTTCTTTTTTGTCTTCTTTCTCTTTCTTCTTCTTCTGCAAGTTATTGGAAAAGATAAAGGAAAAAAAAAAAGAAAAGAATTCCAAACGACGTCGTTTTGGGATTTCGAGCTACTCGAGCCTCTAATTTTTCGAGTTACGTAGCGGGATTGAATAAGTCATTTGAACTCATTGAAAAGTAAACTTGATTTAAATAAATATTTTTTAATTATAGAAATTTCTTTGCACACAGGATGATGGATAGATGTAGGGAGTGATTCATGATTATATATGTAATTAAAGTGTGTTATAAAATGTGCATTCATACATGTAACAAAGTAGTTTAACAAAAAAAAAAAAAAAATACATGTATTCAATGGATGTAGGTATTGTTAAGTATTCAATGGATGTAGGTATTGTTAAGTATTCAATGTATGTATGTAAAGAGTCATAAGCATCTAGGATTTAGCAGATATTATATGTACTTATACATTATGAGAAGTTATGGTCTTGGGCATGACAATTGTGATTAGTAGAAGGTGTGGATCCATGATTTAGTGCCGGAAGTATTGTTCCTTGGTACTCCAAGATCACCTAATAATTTTTCATATATTCTAGTGATGTAGTATGGAAGTGGAAAAAAAAAGAAAAGAAAAAGGGGAGTGAAATAAAGTGGAAAAAGGGTGCAGTTGCTTTAGGCCTTGGCCTTGGCCTTCAACTTGCTTTGTTCAAACTTTAAAAAGATTTTTTTTAAAAAAATTAAAATCTCATAAAAATTGAGATAATTGAAATTATAATTATAAAAATGACTCTAAGGCCAAAGTTGTGGATATTGGCCTAATTTACCCTTAAAGTTATTTTTGAAACAAGAAATGACAAAATTTCAAATGAATAGACATGATTGTTATGAACAAACGTGTATTTTGAGAGTTTTTATAAATTCAACCGAAAAGATGTTAGTCAGTCTTGGACTCTTTTCAATACAAAAAGAAAGACTCAAATGGTAATGTCGAACGATATAAGGCCAGACTTGTAGCCAAGGGTTTTATTCAAAGAGAAGGCATCGATTATCATGATCCATTTTCTCTGGTTTCTAAGAAGGATTCATTTCGAATTATCATTGCATTAGTAGTTCATTTTGATTTAGAGCTACAACAAATGGATGTGAAAACGGCATTTTTAAATGGGGATCTTGAGAAAGAAGTATACAGAAACCAACCTGAAGGTTTTTATTCTGATAAAGAGTCACTTAATTTACAAGCTCAAGAAATCCATATATGGACTAAAACAAGCTTCCGACAGTGGTATTTAAAGTTCCACAATGTTATTACTTCATATGGTTTTACGGAGAATGTTGTGACAACTGTATATACCTTAAGGTTAGAGAAGCAAATTATTTTCTAGTTCTATATGTGGATGACATTTTACTTGCATATAATGATTTGGAATTGTTGCATGATACTAAACAATTTCTTTCCCAAAATTTTGAAATGAAGGATATGGGTGAAGCTTCTTATGTCATTGGCATAGAGATTCACAGAGATAGGTCCAAAAGGACATTAGGACTGTCTCATAAAGCCTACATTGAAAAAGTTTTGGAGGAATTCAAGATGAGTGATTGCACTCCTAATGCAGCGCCCATTTTAAAGGGTGACAAATTCAGTTTAAATCAATGTCCGAAAAATGATTTGGAAAAGGAACAAATGGTTAGCATTCCCTATACGTCTGTCGTAGGCAGTTTAATGCATGCTCTAGTTTGTACACGACCTGACATTGCATTTGCAGTTGGGATGCTTGGAAGATACCAAAGTAATCCAAGAATGGAACATTGGAAGGCTGTAAAGAAAATCATGAGGTACTTAAAGGGAACCAAGGAGTACATGCTTACTTACAAGCATGTTGACTGTCTTGAGGTGGTTGGATATTCAGACTCGGATTTTGCGGGTTGTCAAGATTCCAAAAAATCCACTTTAGGATATGTCTATCTACTAGCAGGCGGTGCTGTTTCATGGAAGAGCGTTAAAGAGACGATAATTGCATCATCAACAATGGAAGCAGAGTTTATAGCATGCTTTGAAGCAACCTCACAGGCTATTTGGTTAAGGAATTTTATCACAGGGTTTCGAATTGTGGATTCAATTTCTAGGCCATTAAAGGTTTACTGTGATAATTCGGCTGTGATTTTCTTCTCTAACAACAACAAAAGTGGTAGCCGAAGCAAGCATATTGATATAAAGTATCTTGTTGTTCGAGACCGTGTTAAGAAGCAAGAAGTCAGCATTGAGCATATTAGTACCGATATGATGGTTGCAGATCCCATGACCAAAGGTCTTTCTGTAAAGGTGTTTTCAAAACACATTGAGGGCATGTGACTGATTGGTTAGCTCAATAATTTTTCTAGTTGTTTTATTTTGTTTTGTCATGACATTTTGATTATTATTAGTGAAAAGCCTCATTTTGTGCACCTAAAGTATTTGTGATGCTATACATATTGATCCATAGGGATCATTGGACTCAGAATAACTTATTAGAATTTATTCATAAAGAATGACACCACTTAAAGTTGAGAGTGTGATACAATGTAATACATGGAAGGAAATACTTAATTGATAGAGCATAACCGCCATGATTCGTGTATTATAACTCTAAAGGTTTGGGTATTTTTCTTTAATGGCCATAATCAGTTTGTTAGTTACCCGACAGTCGACAACGTGTGTTATATGTGTCAAGTGGGAGATTGTAAGAATATCTATAAAGTGGCCCATATGCCACATGTTTGTTATATATATTTATTATATATATTTAATTAGTTTAATGGTTAATGAGTAACTGACGTCTGTTCACTATCCCATATGGTGGTTTCATAGGACCTTACAACTTCCCTGATGGTGGGAAATTATAAAGAGTTACACTTGGATATGGGTCCAAGTCTATCTATATATATGCTTGTGATAGTCATCAAACACAGACGTTGTTTTGTGAATAGAATAGGCTTAAAACTCTGTTCCTTCCACTTTTCCTATATAATTCTGTAAAAGTGTTCAGCGAGTGAGTTTTGTTTATACATTTAAGATTTGACCATTCAAGAATAAGATTCAAAGTTTTGAATATCATGACAGGAGGTATTCTTCTTTCTGAATTAATATTATTTTAATTCTCACGCAATAAATATATGTTAGTTTTTGTGTTCAGATTTTTTTAATTCTAATTAATTGATTAAAAAATAAATAATAAATAAATGCTAATACAAGGTCAATGATATCAAGTGGTCCAATTAAAAAAAATAATATCCAATTGTCCTGTTGGTGGGGGCTATTTAGCTTCGAGACCATGTCAAATGGTAAACATATGCTTACACTTGAACTTGGAAGCACCATACACTCACATTTAATAATATATTTTTTTAATTTTTTTTTTTTTTTTGTTTATAAGGAAAAAATGTAGAATCTTGCCATCTCATCTAGAATTCCAATTTCATCGGCGGGGTCTCCACTTAAATCAATTTTAGTCAAAAGATACTCTCCCATTACGTATCTTACTTTCTTTTCTTTTTTTTCTTTTTTTTAATTTTATTTTGAAAGATGGGCATGGTATCTTACCTTAGCAAAGAAAGAATTGAATAATAAAAAGAATGTTAAGGATCCATCATTTAAATATAGAAAAATATAAACAAAAATAATATATAATGTAAATTCATTTTAAGTATAAATTTTATTTTATAAAAGTTGAATCTAAATTACACATTTTTTTTTGTTAATATTTTTCAATTTTGAATTATTTAAATAAAAATAATATATAATGTAAAGTTGTTTACAGTCTCAACTTGTACTTTGCTACTTGTTTTGACTTTCAATAGCTGATTTAAAAACAAAAAACAATAAAACAAAAATGTCATCAATTGTGATCAACCTTCTAGATATGATTTGCTTCCGCTGATGACAACCTTCTAGATATGGTTTGCTTCCGCTATTGTGTGAGGTCACCCAAACATGATTGTGTGAGGTCACAATTCATCCAAAATAATGTGAACAGAAATGTTTTGTGGCACTAAAAAATTGGGCACTAATGCCCCTAATTTCTAAAACTGGTAACTTTGTTTGTTTGTTTGTTTTTTTTTTTTTTTTGCCTTATTGAGAAATTAGTGCCATTAGTGCCCCCAATTTCGGGGCACTAATCACAGTTGTAATGTGAATAAGAATTTGGGATCGGATGCTGACAAAACTCTACAAGTGATTGAAATATTTTTCATGTATGCTGGAAGGAGGTTGTCCTAATACATAGATTGTAAATTTCGAGTTTAATGTGCAAAATATGTATCATAAAAGAAAATACATATTAAATTGATAACAAAATGTGAAGAAAATTGTTCTATGTTGACCTGAATTGTGATACATTTTACATCAATTTTTTTCAATTGCCAGTTAAGAACAATTAATAAGAAGGATTGAAATTTTAGATTGAAAAATAATTGCATATATCATGACCATTTTCAAGGATTTTTTTTTTTTTAAATTTAAATTCACATGGTGTATCTCACGCAAAGTTCTGAAAAGCAGTTGCGGTCGCTCTAACGGTGGCGGTGACGTGGTTGCGGTTGCGGGATGTAAAGGTCGTAGCGTAATGGTTGTGGTAATCGGAACCATGAATTTTTTTATTTTTTGCACAATTTTAAAAAAACTTACCAATACGCATATTTTTTTCCCATAATCATATTTATTGGGTTTTAAAATAAATATTGATCAATTTTTGTAAATTTTTAAATATGATCCAATATATTTTATATTTTTAAATCACTATAAACTGAGTTTTTTACATTTTATTTTAATAATTAATGACTTTATATGTCCTAAATCCATATTATGCTTGTGGCAACAAAAATTTTTTTTATTGGACTTAGATGTATAAAATTATTTTTTTAATTATTATACTTGTGGAAGCATATACAACTTTTAATTTGAATAGTTTTAAAAAATAAATTATACATGCTAATGTAATCATATAAAAATTAAAAAATAATTATAAAGAAATTTTTTTGTTTGGGTTTGGATCACTTGAATATTCATTCTCTTTTTGAATAACTAGTAAATAAAAATAAAATAAACTAATCAAAAAAATTGACATGTATAAAAATATATTAATATATAATTATAGGTGTTATGTTTTCTAGATATTTACAAAAAAAATTAATCACTAAACAATGACAAAAGTACAAGAATAAATAATAGCCTATATATATATATATATATATATAAACAGATAATGACCACACTAATTATTATTATTATTATTATTATTAAACAATATATATAAATAGACGCATACAAACAAAATGGTTGAGTGATAACAGCTGAATAGAATAGTATAGGTCTTACAGCTTTAACAAATCAATAACATGTTCATCATCTTCTCTCTTTTCTCTCTCTATTTCTTACTCCTCCATCTTCCCTTTTCATCTTTCCTCTTCTCTCTCTCTCCCTCTTCTCCCATTTTCAGTTTTTTTTTTTCAAAAGAAGCAGTTCAGAACCGTTACGTAACGGTGCATAACAGGCCGTTACAGCCGTTACAGCACCGTTATGACCGCTACGACAGTCGCTACGGCTGACACACCTGTGAATCTCAATCACACTGCAAAAGCGGCGGTAATAGGTGACGGTAACTACCAAAACCGTTACGTAACGGCGTTACGTAACGGTTGCGACTACTTTTTAAAACCTTGATCTAACGCAACCAATCAAAACTACCCGAAAATTTTCCTTTGCACTAACTACTAACTACACCTTTGATTCGGATAAAAAAAAACTACACCTTTGATTTTTTTTAAAAAAAAACTACTAGCTGCACCATATCGCCTGCTCTCACCTATCCTCTGCCACATACACTACTTAAAAAATATGTTTTTTTGTCGTCGCAAAAAAGGCTTTTAGTGACAACCATGCATCAATACAAAGAGAAAAAACAAATATGGGCGAGATAAAGGGTTTTTTGAAAAGTTAATTAAAAGTTAATTTTTTGATTTTTTTTTTTAAAACGTATTAAAAAGTAGAAAAATAAGTTTACTTGGTTACATTTTTCTAAAAATAATTTTCAGAAAAATTTATTTTCTTATTTTTCATGTTTTTTTATTTTTACTGAATTTTTTTAATATTTTAAATAATGTTTTTTACTTTTTAGACACACTTAACATAAATACACCTAAAAAGTAAAAAATTTGTAAAAAAAATCTTTTAAAAATGCACTAAATACCAAACATATAAAAAAAATATAAGAATTCAGTATATTTTTTTGTATTTTTATGTATTTATTAATTTTTAAAATATTTTTTCATAAATTTTTTACTTTTTAGATATATCTAAGTAAGGTGCATCTAAAAAAGTAAAAAAAAAAATTAAAATTTTTAAAAATATTCACTAAAATAAAAAAAATATGAACAAGAAAATTCAATTTTTAAAAAATTTAATTTAAAAAACTCAAACTAAATATACTGAATATGACTCAAAATAAATTAAAAATGAATTTGACTTTTAACTATGTTCCTATTGGCCCAAAGTACTTCATCAAGAGATAGCCTTCATTAAATATTTGTGACCCCTACATGTACCTTTAAAATAGACTTAACTGCCATTGAAATTTTTTTTAAAAGTTGTTAAATAGCTTTTTTGACATTGTGTTAATTCAGTCGCAAAACTTTATCACATTTTTTTTTTTTTTTTGGCAACAGTGAAACTTTTTTTTGTTTGAACGGATGAAATTGTATTGCGAACTGGAGAACAAAACCCTTTTCAAGGCTAGAGGGGGACTATGCAACACTGAAACTGCGTCACAAATAATTTTATAAAACATTTTATTTTTGTGGCCATTTCTTGTCGTCAAAAATAACTTTTGCAACAGTTGTACGCACATCCAAAATATCTCAATTAGTGACTGATGTTCACTGTAACAAATAATTGTATCATCTTTTGGCATAATGGGTAGGGAGTGGGTTGGGGCTAAAATAATCAAAAAAGACAAAACATGTTTTTTAATCTAATAAAATAAAATATCGTATTCAAATCATAATTATTTTATTTCTTCTCCCGTAAAAGTTTAAAAAATTAAAAAGCCAATTTACATTCCAAAAAAATCCAAAATTTTATAAATAATAACATAAAATTAATAAAACATTGCTTATGCAATTTTTTTTACAAGACATGAGTTATGTGCGGCTCATCCGATCGCTAATTCACTCCCAACTAGTCTAAGGATATTAGTTAATATTTTTAATGATACACACTTTTATATATAAAATATATATGCACTTTTAATTCAAACTAATAAAAATGCCTTCAAAATACTCAACTAACAAATTAATGTAGTATAAAAAATTATGATCAAAAGTGCATTAAATTAGACATTTATACCATTTGATGCATGTCGCCTTCAATCCATCACAAATCCTAATCACCGGAGATGGTGGCCTCATGGGAAAGACTGTTCTTTCTAAGGGGTGTGTTAAGTTCAACTCTTGAGGGACGCAGAATGCTGGCTTTGTCCAACAAACTCTCTTCGAAGATTTTGTACTATACTTCGATTGACACTTGGCCTTTTTTGTGGCACGTAGATGAGATTCATTGGGTGCCTCGGTGGTGGGTCCCTTCCTTTGGGTTGAATCAAATCTAACTGTCAACCGATTACCCTGGGATAAAGGCCCGCGGATGCTGTAATATTTCACGGAATATCTTTTCTTTTGATCCAAAAAAAAAACTATCAAAAGTCTTAATGAGTAGGGATGGCAATTTAAACCCGGCCCGACAGGGACCCGACCCCCCGTCCCCGATTTAAATGATTTTTTCTCGAAAAATACTCCCGACAGGCCGGGGATAGTATCCGAAAATGCATCTCCGATCAGTTTCGAACCGGGGATGGGATAGCTTTCATAGCCCCGGACCCGGCCCGTCCCCGGCCCCATCCCCGGCCCCGGTTCTCCCCGAAATAAAATTACTTTTATACCCCTTCTATTCATTCATATATATACCTCTCTCTCTCAGATTTGGTTCACTCTCTCCCTCTCTCTCAGACCTCCTCTCTCACTCTGGCTCTCACTCTCTCTCTTAGATTTGATCACACTCTCTCTCAGACCTCTGTTACTGTCTCTCTCACACATTTGAAACCTTAACCTCAAACCCACGTTGATCGAAGCGGAGAAGGAGCCACCAGAGACGGCGTCATCCCACCGCCTCTGCCATTCCACCACTGCCTCCGCCGATCGCCAACAACAGATCGTGAATCACCACCTCCGTTACCACTGATCACCGATCTGAACAAATCGTGAATTGTGAAGCCCTTAGATCTCAGATCTAAAAATCATGATTCATGGAGAGTAAACCGTGAAGCTAGCTCTCTCTATATATATATATATATGTATGTATGTATCATCTCATTGATTTTTCAATATATATAAATATAGATTAACTTGTATATATATATATATGTATGTATCATCTTATTGTTGTTGTTGATGTGGTTGTTGATTGTTGATGTTGTTGTTGTTGACGAAGAAGAAACAGAGGATCATTGTTGTTAGCTTATTATTGTTGTTCATCTCAGATCTAACACAGATTATTATTGTTGTTGATGTTCTATTTTTTTTTTTTTTTGGCCTGGGAAATTTTCGGGTCGGGGAAAACTGATCCCCGTTAGGGGACGGGAGCGGGGACGATGATAGGTTCCCCATCGGGATCGGGGCCGGGGATGAGGTAATTTTCACCATCGGGGATCGGGAACGGGGAGGGTGATCCCCGACCCTGCCCCGGCCCGTTGCCATTCCTACTAATGAGGCTTGACAGTATGTCACTCTGCATTTTATAATGATATACTTCTTAATTACTATAAAATAATTGTTCCCAATTTTGATTGATTCAACTAGCTTATCATATCTGATTTCACACCTTGATAGATGTATGATAATTAAATTATGTCAAAGTCTATCTCATCAATTCACTGCTGAAAATTCCGCATTTAGTGGCGTTTTAAAAACGCCGCTATAGGTGTAAAAAACGTCAATAATTCTTTTTGTGACGTTTAGTACCAAACGCCAAAGATGTGACCATCACTGTAACGTTATGGCGCTTTAAAAACGTCGTTAAATTAGTATAGGCGGCATTTTTAAAAACGTCACTAAATGCGATAAATAACGGTACAATGACGTTATTTAGCAACCTTTTAAAAACGTCGTGATAGCGTTTTCCTATTTTAAAAATATGACCGTTGGCAATAGTGGCATTTGAAAAAACGTCATTATAGCTTCTTCTTCTTCTTCTTCTTCTTCTTCTTTTTTGAAACTGTGCTAATTCATTTAGATTTAACTAAAAAATACCTGTAATAGAGCTGAAAAATAACAATAATATGGATAAAACTTTGCAGCTATTTCAATATATTGACTAAATTTAGGCCAACATTGTAAGATTATTCTAAACCAAAATCAAGCAACAAGCACGAAAAAATATTTTATCATACACATGTATTACAAACCTATCGAATAACAAATTCAACAAGACAAGCAAAAAAATATGATTTCAACAGAACTTCCATATTAATTTTTTACAATCTTGGTTAGCACAGTAATAAGCAAATAAAAATTTGCAGACTACCCAACATTAACTTAGTTATGGATAGAGACTTCAAGCATCTTTTACTTTGAACATTTATAAAATCAAGTGAAGAGCTCCAAAAACAATAGCCATAAAAAAAATAATAAAAATAAAAAACCCTAATTTGTCCACAAAGACCGAATTTTAGAGCTCCACAAAACATCCATACAAATAACGCCCATACGCACTTGTTAGAAATGATAAATCAATCATTGTTGTAAGTTAGCATACTGCAACAGCCAAAACAGTTGTTAATTTCACTCCAACCTATTAATTATCCATAAAGGCAATGGAACCTTGCAATAACACAATTTAACAGTCTTATGTAACAACATAAGCCAATCTTTCTGAACCAGGGCATGCATTAGTAACATAACACAGAAAAAAAAAATACAATCTCAAGCAAGCTCAAAATAGAACTACTTAAGTAATTATGGTAAATCTGGCCATAAATGACAATGCTACCCAATAAAATAATAGATGAGAAATAAAAAGGAATGAAATCTTACTTCAAGTAATTTCTTCCATCATATGCACCAACAACATAGAGTATGCCATTAATTTCTGCTTCATTTCTTAGCTACAACAGAGAGCATATTTGGAGGGAAAAAAAAATTGAAAACAAACAAAATAGTAACAAAAAAGTATGGTTCTTTTTAGGCCTTAGTCATCATCCAAAATATGGTTTTAATTACTGAAGGGTGCAGCTCATAAGAAACAAAAAAAAGTATAACAAAGTTCGCCATAAAAATATTATTGTCACATTCTTGTTTACAGAAGAAAAAACATCTTTCAGAAGTGAAATTGATGTGCCCTAACGTTTTTCTTCTTCAAAATCCTTTATCTTCCAACTTGCTGCAAAAAAACAAAAGCACAAGCATAATCAGGTACAGAATAAAAACAGTATAAGCACACACATAACAAACCTCAAAGGGCACATAAACAACAAATTTTCAACACCCAATATCAATTTTAAAAGGACGAAATTGTACTGCATGATTTTTTAGATAGCAAAATATGCCTTATAAACATATTAAAGCTTTGTTTGGCGTTGGCTACGTTAGCCAACTTTTTTGTGTTAGGACTTTTTTAACCTAACTTTTTTAGCCTCGTTTGGTTTTTGTTTTTGGACTTTTTTTAACTTTTGTGAGAGAAAAAATGTAATGATTATGATTTAAATATTACATTTTGTCTTAGTGGCTTATATCGCCTATTTTGTCTTTTTATGCTTTTTTAACCCCAAAATGTTTACCGAGCGAACGCCAAATTGCCATTGACCAGGCCTTTGCCCAATTGCAAAAGGCAAGACTACCTGATCTCCCAAAAGAAAAGTGCAAAAATAGGCACAGATGGTATACATTTATTTTAGCTTACTTGATGAACCAATGAATCTGCATCTGTAACATACGATCTAACTTCACAGCTTTAATCATTGTGTTTTTTAAGTTTCCTTTTACATAGAAAATAGAGCCTTCAGTTCATACAATCATGCACAATATCCAGTAGATAAGAACTTTTGGTTTCACTCCTCATATTTTTATATTCGGTCAATTCACAATCTGTATTGATTAGTTTATCAACATGTAAGAACACCTCTAGCACTACTAACCATTTTAGGTAGCAAAAGTACAATAAAAAGTGTATTCTCTATTTTAACTAGTCAATTTTTGCAATTCATCCTCCAACAATGATCTCTAGTTTAGTGTTTTAGCAAGCCGCTTTCAACAACCTTTATTTATTTATTTATTTAATTTACACTGTTTGAGAATAGTGGGAAAATGAGAACAGAGAAATAGTGCATGGAGAATAAATTAGTTTTTTTTATATTTACCTAGTATAGTTTGGTTCTCCAAATATAGAGGAGAGGCAACATACTGGGGAGACCAGCTGAAATGGCTAAAAAGATTCATTTCACTGAGTTATTAGATATGCCTGAATAGTTGCAAGCAACCTACTAATTCATCACTTATGCAAATAATTACACAGTACCTTTTGTTGCATTGACTGAGAGGTGATCCACCTCCTAAAAAAAGCATATGTCCATATACGATATGAAATATTCTTGATCTCATAACCAAATATGGGTCATGAACAGAAGAAGAACTTACAACTTATTGACAGTAAACCTATTCAAATAAACAATTCTAACCTATTTTTCAAAGAAAGAGACATCAAACTTTTACCTTGTTAGTTTTTCTTCTTCTTTTCTTTTACTTTGTTAGTTCTTCTTCTTCTTATTCTTCTTATTCTTCTTATTCTCTTTCTTTGAAAGGTGAACCTATTCAAAGAAATAAACAGTTCCAACCTATTATTATTCTTCTTCTTCTCTTTCTTTGACAGTAAACTATTTTTCCACAGTTCTTTTAATTAATCCACTACAAGGCATAAGTAGACATCAATGTTATCACCATCGATAAGTAATGTCATCATCATGCACAACCATGGTGGGAAATTGTATGGCATCACAGTAACTGGCCAACTGCTATAAGAGACATTCATTGCCTTGAATGGATTGAATCCATCTGCTGCTCAATGTGTTCTGACATTGCAAGTGTTGAATGTGTTGAATAATGTGTTGAATGTAAATGTAAAAACTCCACCAAGTGTGGTAGGTAGATGTGAGTGTGTTAGGTGAGTAGGTTAGTGCTATAGTTAGTGCACCATATAGATAGTGGAAATATATAGTGGTAGATAGTGGAAATATATAATATGTAAGTGGTATATAATGGGTTTAATGGGTTATGATGATGTTTGTAATATCTCCTATATAAGGAGTGTCATTTGGTCTTGTAATAGAATGAAGATATTGTATATCAATCAATAATATCAATACATTAATTTCCTACATGGTATCAGAGCTATAAGATTTAGGCCTGTATTTCTTTCTCACCGGCGGGCAGCCGGCCGGTAACTTTGCCTTCGCTGCCCGCTGGAATTTTCTACACATATCTTCACTCCGCTGCCACAAATTATTCTTCTTGATCTTGATCTTGTTGTTACTGCTGCAGTTGAGCAGGCCTTGACAAAGTTGCATGTCTCGTCTGTAGTGTTCCCTTCAGGCACATCCACCACAAATGACTCAATCACTAGTGTCCCTGGTCTCCCATCAATCATCTCTGGATGGACAGTGATGATTGAAGAGTAGTTCTTCAGCCTGTGATCACCAAAATCTGGATACCCCCAAAATCATTGTAACTGATGAAATGCTTTCCTTGCCAAAAGCTCCATTTCTTGCTGTTGGTCTCTTGGAGGCTCTTGGTGCTGCTGCTGGAATGGCAGCTGGAGCAATCCTTTCTGGTGCAGCAATTCCCATTTTGTCTCAGAGCTTTCTAGTTTGGCAACTTCTCCTTTCATATATATTTCTTGGGAGGAGATATAGATTCAATCAATTACTTGGGTGCTTTCTGGTGGCCGTTGGTGTAATCATAACAGTAGCAAGTGGATCTAGTGCTGCTGGTTCATTGATGGAAGGTGGTGTATTCTGGAGTCTCTTGATGATAGTTTCTTTTTTGTTTCAAGCTGCTGACACAGTATTGAAGGAAGTAATTTTCTTGAATGCTGCTCAGCAATTGAAGGGTCGTACGGTGGATCTATTTGTTGTAAATTCCTATGGATCTGCTTTCCAGGCACTCTTTATATTCCTTCTCCTACCTTTTTTGTCAAAGTTAGGGGGTATCCCATTTTATCAACTGCCAAACTATCTAAAAGATGGTGCACCACTGCTACCGTTGCTGTTTGTTATTGTAAACATGGGTTTCAACATATCATTGCTGCATCTGATCAAGATATCTTCTGCTGTGGTATCTTGTCTTGCATCCACTGTTTCAGTGCCAATATCTGTGTTTCTCTTCACACTGCCACTACCGTACCTTGGCGTTGCATCCTCCTTACCACCAGCGCTATTCACTTTAAATTTTTGGAATGGTGATATTTTCTGGGTACTGGTCAATGTGAATTGGAGTGGGCCGTCCGTGGACCAAAACCGTGGGCCCCAAAACCATGTCAACTCCTCTCCACCTTTCGTTTTGATTTCTCAAAATATTTTCTTTCACATTATTTCTTTCTTTATTTTTCTTTCACATTATTTTTAATCTTTTCAAATCAAATTCATACCATTCAGATTTGCAAACCAACTTTATTTTATTCATGCCAGGGATCAAACTCGATCACCATTTTACATCACAAAAAAAAAAAAATCTCCAACCTACAACCACCACATCAACCAGCCTTACTTTTTCGCCTCTTCAGCTGTTCTCTTCTTTTTGCCTTTGTCTTGGGCGTCCCTTGCCGGTGCTGCCTCCGTGTTTCCCACGCCGCCGAGCACGTTCACTTCCCGTTGCTCCTCAACCGTCACATATGGCGGCCCTCCAAATCTGAGCATCACGGTGGCCTTCCGCTTCAGTTCCTTGTTTTCTGCCTTCAGCACACATATCTCTGCTCGGGCATCCGTATACATGCGCTGGAGCAGAGCCAGTTGGGCTTTTACCTGCTGCACCTCATTTGTTCTACTCTGAAGCCGGTGCGACAGGTTGTTGACCGCAGTCATGGTTTCAACACATGACCTTAATGTATAATAATTGGCCTCAATATCAGATTGAGCAGCCATTATCTGCTCAACTGCCACCATCGGATAGTTCAGCGGCGCAAAACCAGGGGGGCTTGGTCCAGGGGCGCTTGGTTGCGGTTCAAGGGCAACTGCCCCGGTTATCTCTCTTGTGCCCTCATTGAGGTCAGGAAAGAGAGTGAACAGACCCCGGGAAGAAGAGGCTATGTTCTGGGTAGCGGAACGGGAAGAAGAGGCCATTTTCTGGGCAATAGAGTTACAGAATATCTCTCTCAAGAAAACGAAGAGTTTCTCAGAGGTTTCAGCTGGCTTGTTATGCATCAGCGGCAGCCTCGCCTTGGTTTAAATAGGCAAGGCAGACACGCGCCTTACGCGCCTCTCAACGCCAGACGACAAATCGGCGCGCCTTTTGATGGCTCGCCTTTTGATGGCTGTCGGGCACACCTTTTGATGGCACGCCTTTTGATGGCACGCCTTTTGATAAGATTGGGCACGCCTTTTGAGGGTGCGACTTTTATGGGTCCGACAAGACTCGGTAAACTGTCCCGACTTTGATTCCGGTTAGCTTCTATACGGGTCCGACAAGACTCTGTAAACTGTCCCGACATTGATTCCGGTTAGCTCCTATATGGGTCCGACAAGACTCGGTAAACTGTCCCGACTTTGATTCCGGTTAGCTTCTATACGGGTCCGACAAGACTTGTAAACTGTCCCGACATTGATTCCGGTTAGCTCCTATATGGGTCCGACAAGACTCGATAAACTGTCCCGACATTGATTCCGGTTAGCTCCTATATGGGTCCGACAAGACCCCGTAAACTGTTTTCTACAACGGTCCGACATGACCCCGTAAACTGTTTTCTACATCGGTCCGATATGACCCCATAAACTATCTTCTACAACGGTCCGACATGACCCCATAAACTGTCTTCTACCTTGGTCTGCCATAACCATACGGTCTTCTACAACGGTCTGACACGACCATACAGTGTCTCCTATCCACTTTTATTTTATTTGTCAGATTTATTTTCCTGTTTTGTTACTTTCTCTCCAAACTCAAGTTGGTTAGTTCCTATCCCCCTTGAGTTTGAGGGGGGCTGTTGAATGTGTTGAATAATGTGTTGAATGTAAATGTAAAAACTCCACCAAGTGTGGTAGGTAGATGTGAGTGTGTTAGGTGAGTAGGTTAGTGCTATAGTTAGTGCACCATATAGATAGTGGAAATATATAGTGGTAGATAGTGGAAATATATAATATGTAAGTGGTATATAATGGGTTTAATGGGTTATGATGATGTTTGTAATATCTCCTATATAAGGAGTGTCATTTGGTCTTGTAATAGAATGAAGATATTGTATATCAATCAATAATATCAATACATTAATTTCCTACATGGTATCAGAGCTATAAGATTTAGGCCTGTATTTCTTTCTCACCGGCGGGCAGCCGGCCGGTAACTTTGGCTTCGCTGCCCGCTGGAATTTTCTACACATATCTTCACTCCGCTGCCACAAATTATTCTTCTTGATCTTGATCTTGTTGTTACTGCTACAGTTGAGCAGGCCTTGACAAAGTTGCATGTCTCGTCTGTAGTGTTCCCTTCAGGCACATCCACCACAAATGACTCAATCACTAGTGTCCCTGGTCTCCCATCAATCATCTCTGGATGGACAGTGATGATTGAAGAGTAGTTCTTCAGCCTGTGATCACCAAAATCTGGATACCCCCAAAATCATTGTAACTGATGAAATGCTTTCCTTGCCAAAAGCTCCATTTCTTGCTGTTGGTCTCTTGGAGGCTCTTGGTGCTGCTGCTGGAATGGCAGCTGGAGCAATCCTTTCTGGTGCAGCAATTCCCATTTTGTCTCAGAGCTTTCTAGTTTGGCAACTTCTCCTTTCATATATATTTCTTGGGAGGAGATATAGATTCAATCAATTACTTGGGTGCTTTCTGGTGGCCGTTGGTGTAATCATAACAGTAGCAAGTGGATCTAGTGCTGCTGGTTCTGATGGAGTGATGGAGGTGTGGTGTATTCTGGAGTCTCTTGATGATAGTTTCTTTTTTGTTTCAAGCTGCTGACACAGTATTGAAGGAAGTAATTTTCTTGAATGCTGCTCAGCAATTGAAGGGTCGTACGGTGGATCTATTTGTTGTAAATTCCTATGGATCTGCTTTCCAGGCACTCTTTATATTCCTTCTCCTACCTTTTTTGTCAAAGTTAGGGGGTATCCCATTTTATCAACTGCCAAACTATCTAAAAGATGGTGCACCACTGCTACCGTTGCTGTTTGTTATTGTAAACATGGGTTTCAACATATCATTGCTGCATCTGATCAAGATATCTTCTGCTGTGGTATCTTGTCTTGCATCCACTGTTTCAGTGCCAATATCTGTGTTTCTCTTCACACTGCCACTACCGTACCTTGGCGTTGCATCCTCCTTACCACCAGCGCTATTCACTTTAAATTTTGTGGAATGGTGATATTTTCTGGGTACTGGTCAATGTGAATTGGAGTGGGCCGTCCGTGGACCAAAACCGTGGGCCCCAAAACCATGTCAACCCCTCTCCACCTTTCGTTTTGATTTCTCAAAATATTTTCTTTCACATTATTTCTTTCTTTATTTTTCTTTCACATTATTTTTAATCTTTTTCAAATCAAATTCATACCATTCAGATTTGCAAACCAACTTTATTTTATTCATGCCAGGGATCAAACTCGATCACCATTTTACATCACAAAAAAAAAAAAAATCTCCAACCTACAACCACCACATCAACCAGCCTTACTTTTTCACCTCTTCAGCTGTTCTCTTCTTTTTGCCTTTGTCTTGGGCGTCCCTTGCCGGTGCTGCCTCCGTGTTTCCCACGCCGCCGAGCACGTTCACTTCCCGTTGCTCCTCAACCGTCACATATGGCGGCCCTCCAAATCTGAGCATCACGGTGGCCTTCCGCTTCAGTTCCTTGTTTTCTGCCTTCAGCACACATATCTCTGCTCGGGCATCCGTATACATGCGCTGGAGCAAAGCCAGTTGGGCTTTTACTTGCTGCACCTCATTTGTTCTACTCTGAAGCCGGTGCGACAGGTTGTTGACCGCAGTCATGGTTTCAACACATGACCTTAATGTATAATAATTGGCCTCAATATCAGATTGAGCAGCCATTATCTGCTCAACTGCCACCATCGGATAGTTCAGCGGCGCAAAACCAGGGGGGCTTGGTCCAGGGGCGCTTGGTTGCGGTTCAAGGGCAACTGCCCCGGTTATCTCTCTTGTGCCCTCATTGAGGTCGGGAAAGAGAGTGAGCAGACCCCGGGAAGAAGAGGCTATGTTCTGGGTAGCGGAACGGGAAGAAGAGGCTATTTTCTGGGCAATAGAGTTACAGAATATCTCTCTCAAGAAAACGAAGAGTTTCTCAGAGGTTTCAGCTGGCTTGTTATGCATCAGCGGCAGCCTCGCCTTGGTTTAAATAGGCAAGGCAGACACGCGCCTTACGCGCCTCTCAACACCAGACGACAAATCGGCGCGCCTTTTGATGGCTCGCCTTTTGATGGCTGTCGGGCACACCTTTTGATGGCACGCCTTTTGATAAGATTGGGCACGCCTTTTGAGGGTGCGACTTTTATGGGTCCGACAAGACTCGGTAAACTGTCCCGACTTTGATTCCGGTTAGCTTCTATACGGGTCCGACAAGACTCTGTAAACTGTCCCGACATTGATTCCGGTTAGCTCCTATATGGGTCCGACAAGACTCGGTAAACTGCCCGACTTTGATTCCGGTTAGCTTCTATACGGGTCCGACAAGACTCTGTAAACTGTCCCGACATTGATTCCGGTTAGCTCCTATATGGGTCCGACAAGACTCGATAAACTGTCCCGACATTGATTCCGGTTAGCTCCTATATGGGTCCGACAAGACCCCGTAAACTGTTTTCTACAACGGTCCGACATGACCCCGTAAACTGTTTTCTACATCGGTCCGATATGACCCCATAAACTATCTTCTACAACGGTCCGACATGACCCCATAAACTGTCTTCTACCTTGGTCTGCCATAACCATACGGTCTTCTACAACGGTCTGACACGACCATACAGTGTCTCCTATCCACTTTTATTTTATTTGTCAGATTTATTTTCCTGTTTTGTTACTTTCTCTCCAAACTCAAGTTGGTTAGTTCCTATCCCCCTTGAGTTTGAGGGGGGCTGTTGAATGTGTTGAATAATGTGTTGAATGTAAATGTAAAAACTCCACCAAGTGTGGTAGGTAGATGTGAGTGTGTTAGGTGAGTAGGTTAGTGCTATAGTTAGTGCACCATATAGATAGTGGAAATATATAGTGGTAGATAGTGGAAATATATAATATGTAAGTGGTATATAATGGGTTTAATGGGTTATGATGATGTTTGTAATATCTCCTATATAAGGAGTGTCATTTGGTCTTGTAATAGAATGAAGATATTGTATATCAATCAATAATATCATACATTAATTTCCTACATGGTATCAGAGCTATAAGATTTAGGCCTGTATTTCTTTCTCACCGGCGGGCAGCCGGCCGGTAACTTTGCCTTCGCTGCCCGCTGGAATTTTCTACACATATCTTCACTCCGCTGCCACAAATTATTCTTCTTGATCTTGATCTTGTTGTTACTGCTGCAGTTGAGCAGGCCTTGACAAAGTTGCATGTCTCGTCTGTAGTGTTCCCTTCAGGCACATCCACCACAAATGACTCAATCACTAGTGTCCCTGGTCTCCCATCAATCATCTCTGGATGGACAGTGATGATTGAAGAGTAGTTCTTCAGCCTGTGATCACCAAATCTGGATACCCCCAAAATCATTGTAACTGATGAAATGCTTTCCTTGCCAAAAGCTCCATTTCTTGCTGTTGGTCTCTTGGAGGCTCTTGGTGCTGCTGCTGGAATGGCAGCTGGAGCAATCCTTTCTGGTGCAGCAATTCCCATTTTGTCTCAGAGCTTTCTAGTTTGGCAACTTCTCCTTTCATATATATTTCTTGGGAGGAGATATAGATTCAATCAATTACTTGGGTGCTTTCTGGTGGCCGTTGGTGTAATCATAACAGTAGCAAGTGGATCTAGTGCTGCTGGTTCATTGATGGAAGGTGGTGTATTCTGGAGTCTCTTGATGATAGTTTCTTTTTTGTTTCAAGCTGCTGACACAGTATTGAAGGAAGTAATTTTCTTGAATGCTGCTCAGCAATTGAAGGGTCGTACGGTGGATCTATTTGTTGTAAATTCCTATGGATCTGCTTTCCAGGCACTCTTTATATTCCTTCTCCTACCTTTTTTGTCAAAGTTAGGGGGTATCCCATTTTATCAACTGCCAAACTATCTAAAAGATGGTGCACCACTGCTACCGTTGCTGTTTGTTATTGTAAACATGGGTTTCAACATATCATTGCTGCATCTGATCAAGATATCTTCTGCTGTGGTATCTTGTCTTGCATCCACTGTTTCAGTGCCAATATCTGTGTTTCTCTTCACTGCCACTACCGTACCTTGGCGTTGCATCCTCCTTACCACCAGCGCTATTCACTTTAAATTTTGTGGAATGGTGATATTTTCTGGGTACTGGTCAATGTGAATTGGAGTGGGCCGTCCGTGGACCAAAACCGTGGGCCCCAAAACCATGTCAACTCCTCTCCACCTTTCGTTTTGATTTCTCAAAATATTTTCTTTCACATTATTTCTTTCTTTATTTTTCTTTCACATTATTTTTAATCTTTTTCAAATCAAATTCATACCATTCAGATTTGCAAACCAACTTTATTTTATTCATGCCAGGGATCAAACTCGATCACCATTTTACATCAAAAAAAAAAAAAATCTCCAACCTACAACCACCACATCAACCAGCCTTACTTTTTCGCCTCTTCAGCTGTTCTCTTCTTTTGCCTTTGTCTTGGGCGTCCCTTGCCGGTGCTGCCTCCGTGTTTCCCACGCCGCCGAGCACGTTCACTTCCCGTTGCTCCTCAACCGTCACATATGGCGGCCCTCCAAATCTGAGCATCACGGTGGCCTTCCGCTTCAGTTCCTTGTTTTCTGCCTTCAGCACACATATCTCTGCTCGGGCATCCGTATACATGCGCTGGAGCAGAGCCAGTTGGGCTTTTACCTGCTGCACCTCATTTGTTCTACTCTGAAGCAGGTGCGACAGGTTGTTGACCGCAGTCATGGTTTCAACACATGACCTTAATGTATAATAATTGGCCTCAATATCAGATTGAGCAGCCATTATCTGCTCAACTGCCACCATCGGATAGTTCAGCGGCGCAAAACCAGGGGGGCTTGGTCCAGGGCGCTTGGTTGCGGTTCAAGGGCAACTGCCCCGGTTATCTCTCTTGTGCCCTCATTGAGGTCGGGAAAGAGAGTGAACAGACCCCGGGAAGAAGAGGCTATGTTCTGGGTAGCGGAACGGGAAGAAGAGGCCATTTTCTGGGCAATAGAGTTACAGAATATCTCTCTCAAGAAAACGAAGAGTTTCTCAGAGGTTTCAGCTGGCTTGTTATGCATCAGCGGCAGCCTCGCCTTGGTTTAAATAGGCAAGGCAGACACGCGCCTTACGCGCCTCTCAACGCCAGACGACAAATCGGCGCGCCTTTTGATGGCTGTCGGGCACACCTTTTGATGGCACGCCTTTTGATAAGATTGGGCACGCCTTTTGAGGGTGCGACTTTTATGGGTCCGACAAGACTCGGTAAACTGTCCCGACTTTGATTCCGGTTAGCTTCTATACGGGTCCGACAAGACTCTGTAAACTGTCCCGACATTGATTCCGGTTAGCTCCTATATGGGTCCGACAAGACTCGGTAAACTGTCCCGACTTTGATTCCGGTTAGCTTCTATACGGGTCCGACAAGACTCTGTAAACTGTCCCGACATTGATTCCGGTTAGCTCCTATATGGGTCCGACAAGACTCGATAAACTGTCCCGACATTGATTCCGGTTAGCTCCTATATGGGTCCGACAAGACCCCGTAAACTGTTTTCTACAACGGTCCGACATGACCCCGTAAACTGTTTTCTACATCGGTCCGATATGACCCCATAACTATCTTCTACAACGGTCCGACATGACCCCATAAACTGTCTTCTACCTTGGTCTGCCATAACCATACGGTCTTCTACAACGGTCTGACACGACCATACAGTGTCTCCTATCCACTTTTATTTTATTTGTCAGATTTATTTTCCTGTTTTGTTACTTTCTCTCCAAACTCAAGTTGGTTAGTTCCTATCCCCCTTGAGTTTGAGGGGGGCTGTTGAATGTGTTGAATAATGTGTTGAATGTAAATGTAAAAACTCCACCAAGTGTGGTAGGTAGATGTGAGTGTGTTAGGTGAGTAGGTTAGTGCTATAGTTAGTGCACCATATAGATAGTGGAAATATATAGTGGTAGATAGTGGAAATATATAATATGTAAGTGGTATATAATGGGTTTAATGGGTTATGATGATGTTTGTAATATCTCCTATATAAGGAGTGTCATTTGGTCTTGTAATAGAATGAAGATATTGTATATCAATCAATAATATCAATACATTAATTTCCTACAGCAAGACTCACTTGCAAACTTGGGACACAAATTATCAAAAATTTTCTAGATAGGAGAGTCAGCGGGATGTCTCATTTTGTCGTCATCAATTCGGCCCTCTGCATGCCATCTCATTAAAAAAGATGTTTTTGATGACATAAACAATCTTTGAAGCCTTAGAATCAAGGAAAATATCTAACAATCTTTTGTGGAATTCTTTATTACTTCTTCTTAACATCATTCTCCTACCCCTCAAACTGTTTATATCTAGGCATATGACATACTATGCAATTATCTATAATAGCTATTTCCTTCCAATATAGTGAACAATCTCTTAGGCATGCATGTACCATATGATAATCGAGGCCCAAGTCCCTAATGAGTTTCCTAGTTGTATAAAATTATTTTGGCAAAGTTTCACCCTCTGGGAACGCATCCTTCAAAAGCTCAAGCAACATCGTGAAAGACTTGTCATTCCATCTACTAAGGCACTTGATATGCAATAACAAATAACAAATGAGAGCGTTGAAAACTTCTGACATTCGGGATACAACTCTCTTTCAGCCTCCTTCAATAAATTGAAGAATTTTTTAATTTTTTCATCTGGACCTTGTTTAATACCAAAACTTGTTGCCTCATGAATAAAGCTTGGTAGAGGAAATTCAAATCCCTCGTATAGCATTTCACAAGTTTTATCACCATCATTCGAATCAATTTGGTTGACATTCACATTGTGTGACACAAGCGATGACAAATTCTCCCCATGAAAAATCCAACTGGTGTTACTTGGAAGAAACCTATTGATCATTAAATATTCCCCTAATAGGCCTGTAGACACCCCATTTTTTACCGCCCTTAAGACTTAGGCGCCTCAGGTTGATCACTCGATGATGAAAGTTATGCTCTACAAACGTTTGATTTCTTTAGTAAGAAAAGCTTCTAAGTCCCAACCTTACACCCCATTTTGACCAAAACTATTTTAGACCAAAACAATTTAAGACCTCAAAACCCTCTTTTTCAAAATATTTTTTCAAATGTTTCTATGATGTTTCAAGGCTCGCATTTCGTTTGAAATATTGCACTTTTCGGTAAATCGAGTAAGGACAAAGTGGAAATAAATGGAAGGGAGATGAACTCTTTGAAAAATCTTTAAAAACATCTTATTTATAGGTTTGGAGTTGGAGAAAATGGGAGGGAAAGAAAGAAAACTAGTTGGGAGAAAGGTTGAGCATCAATCCGTTAAGATAGAAATGAGTAGCCTTTACTAAAATAGGCATATCTCTTAGCACACTTAGAATTTATATGTAAGGCCATACCATTGGAAAGTAGACTTCTAGGGATTCAATTTAGACTCAAGAATGACCTAAAACCAAGTCCGAAGGAGGAAGATATGCCCATTTGAAGTCGGGCTTGAAAAATAGATTTTTGTCTGGTAGACCCACTAGTGGCCTGTCGGCCACTAATGGTGGACGGCCGCCCTCTTTTAGTGGCCTGCCGGCCACTTGTGTCAAAAATCAGATTTTTGTAGATATTTGTTTCCAGTTGTTCCCACAGGTGCATGCACTGCACCAACTGTCTATATACAGATATTTCCGACCAAAGAGGCTGTTTCTCTATAAATACAAGGCCAACCCTCTTGATTTTAGGTTAGAAAAAATTCCTTAAAGCCAAATACTTGCATAGCACTCTCTCTCTATCTTGTAACCTACATAATCTCTCTCTACACTTTCTAAACCAAAAATTTAGCTCTTCTTGCTAAGGTTCTTGAGCTCAAATCTCAGCCCTTGAGAGTGAGAACTTGTTGGTTTGTGAACAAATGAGTTACTTCTCTTCAAGAGGTATAATTTTGGGCATCTCTACACTACTTCTTCCTTCTCTTTTCTTGCTATTTTTGAACTATTTTTGGACTGTTTTTATGGGCTGAAACTTGTGATTTAAAGCTATCAAAGGTGGAGGGGTTAACCACCATTCTTTGAACCTTGTTCTCTAAGTTTTTACCCTTGTATTTCCCACTTCTTTCTCAAATTTTTTCCAACTTTTTACCACTGATTTTCTGAGGTTTTCAAAGGCTGGAAATGTTGTTTTGAGTTTCCAAAAATGGAGGGGTTAACCACCCTTCCTTACGCTTGTTTACTAGTTCAATTTCTCCATTGTTTTAGCTAACTTTTTCAAGCTTTTCTCTTAGAATTCCAGCACTGTTTTTAGTTATTTTAGGACTGTTTTAGGTTGTTTATTTCATTTATGCTTTGTATAGCATCCTTGCAGTGTAATGGTCCTCATAGATTTGGTGGTTTAAGCTTTATTCACCAACCTATTTGAGTTTATAGCATTTATTTCATGATTTCATACTTGTGTTCATGGCATAATCATCTCTGCACTTCTCTGATTTCTTGGCTTCTTCTTTGCTTTAAGAGTCGTTTCAAACCGATTGTTTGTTTAAGCTTGAGATAGAGATTGTTGTAATGGTTTGATCTGTTCGGAGGTTCAAGACATCTCTCTCATGCCCAAAACAACCCTTTGTTTTACACTTTTTTCCATTAGTGGACTTAATGCTCATAATTGGACTCAATCGATTAATGAATGGAAAGGTAATGAAATGGAGTAATAAAATTGGGGATAAAATGGAGCAAGATAATAAAATGGTTTGGGTTCAGTCAGATGTTAATTGAACCCATTAAGTCTTGAGTCTTAAGTCGTTGCATACTTGTTAGTGATGAAAATGGTTCAAGAGTTAATGTCAACTACTTCCCTTGATCAATATCATGATAAGGAGGAGGTTCGTAAGTCTTTATTTGTGCATTTATTGAAATTGTATCACTTGGTTCATAAGTCATCACGCAAGAAATATGGGTCGATTGATGGCTTGCAAATCGAGCCTACCGGTCCTTTGATTTGTCTGATGATAAGGAGAGGCAGGGTGGACAAACATCCTCTATGAATGCTCTGTTTGTGCTCTGTTTGTTTTTTGTTGTAGCAAGAGAAACCTAACATTAGTGGCCAGCAAGCCACCTTTATCATACGGAAGGCCACCATTAGTGGACAACCAGCCACCACTGTCACGACCCAAACCTGCCCCTAAGGGTTTAGCATCGTAACCGACCAGTAATCTGTGATTACCGAAGGCCTGTTTAACAGTAATGACAATAATACAGAGTAAGGGACTGGCGGAAGCCAAACAGTAAATAAGAGATGTCCAATGAGCTGTGAAAATCAGAACGGCAAAAAGACTTTTCTAAGCATATACACATTTATAACCATAAACATATATACACGTGTCAGATACACATAACATCCAGGTTAGGGACCTAATCCCTTCACCATAACTGTATAGTCAAGTCTTAAACATTCATTATAAAACAGAGACAAAAGGGTGAATCTGAAACACCCCAAACAGCCTTGGCTTGAACGGACTTGGAACCTCGAAGTGAGGCACAATGGTTGGCTGAACAAAACATAAGCTTAGCTTGACGCTCCTAGCTTCGGTCTGGTGCCTGGATACCTACATACATATATAAACAATAAGCTAAAGCCCAGTGAATAACAAACGTGTAAAGAGGTTAAGAATGAATGTCCTTTCAGTAATTAAAACAGTCATTTGCATCAGTAGATCAGTTATTCGATCATTGGCTCATATTTCATGCCATATCAGTCGATTAAAAATCATAGCAATCATACGTGGTACATCCCATAGCAAAACAGTACATTAAGTCTTAACAGACCGAACAGTCAGTTGATGGCCATTAGAACAGTAAACAGTAGTAGTTCCAAACATTGAAACTGACAGAGATCTTTGTAACAGTAGCAGTAGCAGTCAATTACTATGGATGCCATGAGTACAATTCATAAAGTAGGACAAACATTCATTCAATAAACAATATCATTTCAGAAAACAGTACAGTTAATCGTTTAGAAAATAATCATAATTAAACGTAGCTTTACAATATTGTTACTCACAAATTACTGGGCTACAGGCAAGCTAATCGGCGTCCTTGGGTGCCAACCCTACACAGTTGCAAAACAAACACACACTAAATTACACATTCGGGATTAATAACTTAGCCCCTATCTTGACTTGGTGTGGTTCTATAACATTATCCTCATTAAGATGCCTTAAACATGGCCTAGGAATGCCTAAGATGGAATGAGGATGCAAAGATGAACTTTAAAACACTTTTCAAAATTTGCTGAAAACAAGGGGTCTCGCTCGAGCGTGGATTTCCCCACTCGAGCGGACATGCAGACAAAGAGGCTCCGCTCGAGCGTGACTCCCCTCGCTCGAGCAGACTGCAAACTCATGAAAAAGTACTAGTTGTACGTTTTTCACGCTCGATGGACGCTCGACCCACGATCGAGTGTGAGACTCAAACCCTCGCTCGAGCGCAGATTACCTCGCTCGAGTAGACTGCAAAACACATGAACTTATGGGCATATGCATTTCACGCTCGAGCGTGACCTTCAACGCTCGAGCGGAAGTGCATGTACTCAGAGTGTATGCTCGAGCATGAAGTCCTCCGCTCGAGCATGGATCAAAAATCTGGAATTTCCAGATTGATCCCTAAGCACAAAACTCAACCTCAAAAGCTTCAAATTCGATTTTTCTGGGCTAATTTTCTGGAAAACACTTAGAAACCCATAATACAACATGTTTTGAAGATCATTTCACAAAATCAAAGCCCAAAAGTGTGACAATTGAACACAATACCAAGCAAAACTTTATGAACATAACAAGAACATTACATGCATGAGTTCCTATGAACTCTAATGCTCCAAAAAGAATCAAATGCAAGATTGAGCTCAAAATCATGGTGAATTCATGGACCACAACTAAAACATAAACATGCATGTAAGAATTTCATGAAAAACAACTTCAAAACACTATGATATGGACATGCATGTATGAAATCATTCTCAAACCAACACTTTAAGCCAATTCTTGACTCAAATCACTATTTCTTCCATGAACCATGCATGTAACAACTTAAATTCACAATTGAGAGGATGAATTTCCTACCTTAAGTCTTGAATTCCAAGTGTAGAAGCCTGATTTCTCAAGTCTCCTTCAATTCCTCTAATTTCAAGCCAAAATCTAGATAAACTCAATTTTTCTTCCAATTCCCTCTCTTTCACGTTTGGTCTAGAAGATGGATGAAAAGTGGTGCATCAACATATGTAAAGTGTAATAAGGGTTGGTCTTGAATTAAACCACTCAATAGCAATAATGTAATAAATTCAAACTAATGTAGTTTAACATTAATAATTCTAATTTAATCATTCCAAATTGAATTTTTATCAAACCTACCATAAAATTCCATAAATCCTAATTAGCATATAACACTAACCAATTTCTGAATCGGTCGCCGATAAGGCTTTCAATTCGCAGTTCGAAATCAAAACATGAACAGATCATTCAATGGCAAACAGATAGAAATGCATTTAAGCAACACACTCATGCAATCAATTTAGGATTTCATCCTAATCAATTACTTATCATGCTTAATCACAATTTAACACTAATCAGATGTGAGGGTTGTCATAACCACTTCTAGCCTGCCGGCTACCTTTTTCAACCAAGTAGTACCATTTTTTTCACAGAACAGAGTAGAGGCTGAGGTGCAAAACAGTGCAGAGACATTCTCCGGGGAGAAATTCATGTGCATACATAAGCCATCTCCTTGTTCCTCAGGACCCATTAAACTTGTTTTTTAATGGTAGTATGTTGTACCTAAAGTAGTGAACTTGTAATTAATTAGTTAAAGTAGGTAGTTAATTTTGTGTGGTAATTATTTAATTAGTTAGAATAGTTAGTTAAATTTGGCATTGTAATAATTAGTTAAGTAGCTTAGCTAATTCATTCATTCGGACCCTCCTGCGCAAGGGCAAATATGTAATAATGTGTGTATGTCTTCCAACCCCACGTCTTTCTCCCTTTTATTTATTTGCTTATGATGGGTAGTTTAGAGCATCATATTTCATTTAGCATTTCCCATGATTTGCATCCATGTCTTGCATGCATTAGGCTCAGCGCATCATTTTAACGCACATTGTTATTTATTTCTTCCTTGAAAACGTGCTTAACTGCATGCTATCAAATTGATTCACATGCCATGTTAGTAGCCGAACCTATTAAATTGCATGTGTTGCAGTAGTCATGTTGCATTAGTTAAGAGCATGCATGTTTTCTAATTCTTTTGTTTCTTTTGGCTTGCCTTGGGGTACTAGGTGAGCATTTATCGCTTTAGCATATTGCATGCATGCGTGTGATTGTTACATATCAAGCATAAATACCATAAGGCTAAATGTTTAAGTGTTATACCTGTTTGAATGTCTGTGGATGAAGGCTAATTGCTTAAGTTGGGATAACTTAATGAATGTACATATGAGAGCACTTTTTCAAGTGGTACATGTTCAAAACAAACATGAGATCAAAATGTTCTAATTTTTGCAAATTAGTCTGTACTTGTGTGCATCACCTAGTAAAGTTAGTCTAATAATCAGAAGAAGAGCATATAATGTAAATATGAATAACATCATGATTAGTAGAGGCTAATCTTTGATCAAGCGAATGAGGTGCTCAATTCATGACCTTCTCCTCTCGTACCTAAGTCCCCGAGCTGAGACACTTTGGTGATGACGGATAAGTGGCCTTTGGCACGAGTCTCGGGTTTCCTAAATTTTTTAAAAATATTTAGGTGGCGACTCTGTATCTGGTAAAGCAGTCTATTTTTGGCATTTTTATTCAAAATTGATTTTCTAAAAGATTTGCCGAATTTGGACTCATTTGTGTTTATCTATTTCACATTGCACTTGTGAAATCAGATTCAGAACCATGGGAGCCCGAACTGTAGGGCTATCATATCCGAAAGGAGCACGAAAAGCAAGCTACAAGGCCTTTCTTCACTAATTGGACATTACGACATCGTTTACATGGGCATGTGACTTCATTCAACAACGGCTTATTTTCGCATGCAAATTTAATAAATTCTTTAACCCCTTGTATATATTATGGGTGTCACCTATGCTGATTTATCCAAATTTTATCTATCTGACTCCGTCTTACACTAGAAATGTCACTTCCAAATCGACAAAGTTCAAAATTATCATTTCATTTTAATTAATCTTAACCTCAATTAAGTACCTTATAATGCATGCAACATGACATCATTCACCTCTACTAGTCTCTAATATGTTGGTTCATCCTACTTTCCCATTCAGGAATGTACAATCTATATTGTAAAAAGCAACTCATACCACTTTGTTCATCTCTAACGAAATTTTAGCAGCATCACCCTATGGTTCTCCAAGTACACGACATAGACTAGGTGTATTGCTACACCTTGTCTAGTATGCACCTGGAGAACATGAGGAACTACTACACGAAATCTCTATGAGATGGACTGTAAGTGGTAGAACTACTAATTACAATATAGAATGCTCCTGAACTGTCCAAACTGGATAATTCAAGAAAAGCTTCATCAAAGATTACTAAGTATCTCTAATAAAGATTCTTGGACAGGTCTAAGGCTATTTATGCATGCATGCACCATTAATGATTGCATCCGGTGGTGCAATCTAAATTGGTACTATCAAGCATACTAGAAGCATATCAGTATGAAGCATATTAATGAAGAAACCAAAAGTTTTTACATTACTCTTGATAGATTATGATAGATTCAAGAAATACATTGCTCTCTTAATCAATCAATAAAAACCAAACTATTATGCCTTCAAATGAAAGCAAACACAAAGAAAGTCAAATCTAAAACATAAAAATAAATGTGTATATATATTATTCTAAAAATTAATACTTTTTTCATGAGCTAGCAATAGCATTAAAAAAGTTTGTCATGAGTATGCATAGAGGCCTAAGGCTTTGATTTGTAATACTTTCTTTTTGATATTTTGTTACTGCATTTTCTTGTTTCCTTTCATGGTATTTTCTTTTTCTCCATAATGTTAAAAAACCTACTTAGCAGATATTTATCTATTCTACTAGTTGCATCCTGTTCCACTCACTTTGCAGGTTTAATTTTGTAAATTTTATTTAGGGACTGAACTATTGAGCTTACTTATTTGCTAATTTGTGTTTACATTATGTTGAATTGTGTTTTTAGTTTCTATTATCTCACTCCAAAATATTTACTTCTTTCAATTTTCAATTAAGAAAAAAATAATCATATATACTTCTAGACTTCTAGTAAGAATTCCCCTGACAAAAATCCTAACTCTGCCCTGGTTTCAAATTTTAGTCCATCAAATTTGTGCAAAATCAGCTAAACATTTGTCATAACAATTTCTTTTTGTGCACTGCAACAGGTATATACAATGGCTGGACCAGACTCAACAGATGAAATCAAGTTTGTTTATATGAGAAATATAGGGATTTAATCATTTGGACATAAAACAGAGTAGCAACCAAATCGAAAGCCTTCAGATCAACAAGGAAAAGAAGAGAGAGAGAAGAAAAAAAAGAGGGAAGTATAGATTTGAACCTTTCTGCCTTCTCTTGATGCCTTGATCTGCATAAACGAAAATCAACCAAATCAACAAAATTGGGAAGGAAGAGCTTCAGAGAAAGAGAACGGTGGTGCTCACCTTTGTAGACGATGGAGCCTAATCAGGATAAATCGCAACCAACTGAAATCAAGAGCGCAATTGGATCAAAAAAAATGTTTCGAATTTAGCTAGAAAATGCCACATCAATGTATGTAGAGGTCTCGTATGAACAGAGAGAGAGAGAGAGAGAGAGAGAGAGAGCTTATACTGAGAATCTGCAATGGAGCTTCGAAATTTGATCTGTAGAAAGGGTTTAGAGAGGGTTTAGAGAGCGAGACTTGGTGAGTGAGAAATTAGGGCTAAAAAATGCGTATATTATTTTCCCCAGTGTGTAGACATTTTAAGGTGTTTTTAAATTCCTTGTATTATCAAAACGACACCGTTTAAATTTTTTTTTTTTAAAACGATGTTTAAAAAATGCTGTTAAATATTATAAAAAAATGTTGTTTAGAAAAATACCGTTAAATAAACGTCGTCAAAACCCATTTCCTATAGTGATCGCTGACAATTTCAGAAGCTAAGACCTGGAATTTATGTGTGTAAATGAATGTGGTGTCTTCAAAGCAAGACTAGCTTAACCCTACTCTACATGCACATAATGTTTGGCCTCTCAAAGCAAGGAATTGGATTAATTATTCGTGAGTTCATCAAAATCATGTTTGGCTATGTTAAAATGTTGTAAGACTTTAGTTCAATTAGATTACCAATACCCCTAAGAGTGGGATTAACAAACCCATTAGGGAGTTGGGATTGTTAATCCGATTCTCTTGGATTGAAAATAAAAGACAAATTTTAATATTATTATGCTTTAAATAATTTATTGGTGAAAGAAATATTTAAATTTTTAATAAATACCAAAAAAAAATATGATTTTTTTATATTTAGTGAATTTTTAAATGATTTTTAAGCAAAATTTATATTTTTTAGAACTAGAAAATAACAATTATAATATTAAAAAATACTAAAAGTAAAAAATATTAATATTATCTATAGCATTACAAATTTGGTGGTGTATAAACAAACACTCTTTATTTTACATCTCTAACTTAATACCAATACATTAATAATCTCCTCACTAAAGAATATTTTGAGAAATATGTTAAAAGTCAAATTTTTAACTTTTTTTTTTACTTTTACTGAAAAAACATGTAAAAAACAGAAAAATAATATAATCCAAAAAATAAAAAAAAAATAAAAAATAACTTTTACCTAACTTGACAAAATAGATCTCAATCATTACATTCTTAATCTCCTCCATATAAGCCAAACAGAACGTGACCATATAGAAACAATTTTAAATACTATCCCCAAGAAACTAGATGATGACGTCAACCATCACGGCTGAACTATGGATCAAAATCTACACAATGATAAAAGACTACCTTTGTTTCTTGTTTTGTCTTTTGGGTCTCAAGTTGGTATGTATGTTTGAACCCTCGTCATTTTCCATCTTCTAGACCTTGATGTTTTGATGTTGAACTTCTCGCACCAATTTTTTTGATCTTTTAGCAGTGCCACAAAAATTTTTTAAACAAACAAATTGATCCATATACTTATGTATAGTAGTTTGACAAGCTTGGCGTGTGTATAATTAAGAGATACATAGGGTCGGCCTTGGATATAGGCCCATCATGCAATGGCCTAGGGCCTTTAAAATAGACTCAAAAAAAGAAACCACTCCTATTATAATTTAATGTAATATATTAGATATGTTTTAAGTCTAAAAAAAATTAAATAAAAGTCTAAACTAACTTAAAATAAATTAACTCATTAAAAAATTGAAAGGTCCATTAAAAAAATTAGCTTTGTTATCTATTGAAAATAGGTCAAAAAAAGGGGTCCCTCCTATTATAGTTTAGTATAATATATTAAGTATGTTTTAAGTCTAAAAAAAAATTAAAGAATACCCAAACTAACTTAAAATAAATTGACCCATTAAAAAATGGAAAGGTCCATTTAAAATAATTAGTATTATTATTCATTGAAAATAATTAGTATTATTATTCATTGAAAATAATTTTACAAAAAAACTAGATTATGCAAGTATGATTTATTTATTTGTTTCTAAAAATGCAAGAAGAGTGAGGATCAAGTGATACTTATTAGTTGTTGTAATGTAATGCTAAGTATTTTTTGTGATTTTGACACAAATCTTTTATCATTTACCTTAAAAAAAATCATTCAATAAAAAAAAATGTGAAAGGCCTCAAAAATTTATTAGTTGATTATCGGCTTTAGACTCCAGAAATCTCAGGGTCCGACCTGGGGATACATGATGGGTCGTTGAACAACCAAAAATAATCACTAAACTATACCAAATTCTATTAGAATAAGGGCAAGTCCAGGTATCGATCCACAGGGACTATTGTGAAATTAAACTAATTTAATTGCCAAATTCCTAAATTAATTTTGATAAAAAGATTGGTTGTTTATAACCTAATTTAAAAACGAATAAATTAAACTAAGGAATTAAATTATCAAGAATAAATGAAATACGGTTTACTGAATTGGGGGAAAATCCTAGGGTAGAGAATTCACCACTAACCACATAATTAGGGTTTCCAATTGAAATCAATTATGTTATGGTTTGAACGGATTAATGCTTCGCAACTACAAGCTCAAAACATTTAACAAGAAGATTATCACATTCAATGTACGAGCACGAACCATCTCAAGTAATACGAATCGTTCACTCTAAACTGGGGTAGTGGTACGACTCGTCCCTCGTAGTATGCTTCGTCCCATACCTTGAATGTGAAGGAAAAGAAAACAATTGTATGGATAACATTCAACAATCACAGAAAGTCAAATATTCGAAGGAATAATGAAAATTATATAAACGAAACTTCTAAATCACCATACAAATGTTTAAACCTTTACATAATTTAAAATCAAAAAGAAAACTACATAATTACATGGCTAGGGTTTCATCAAAACCCTAGAAAAGACGACTAGCCACTCATGGAGGAGTGGAAAGAGGAAGATGAAGAAGGAACCGCCATGGGAGACATCTTGGAGCTTTTGTTTTCCCTTTCTTTTCCAAACCCTAGTCTCTCTCTTTAGGTCCAAACAATTTCAGAACCCTAGAAAAGTCTTTTCCTTTCCCTTTTCCTTTTATACTTCTACTCACTTCCAAACAGGTTTAAAACATCAGTTTGACTTTTCTAGAAAAAGTCAACTCTGTCCAAATTTGATCTTTTTGCACATTTTATGCTCCGACGATGTACAACCTGATTGACATTCAACACACATAAAGTATACAGTTTGACCAGCAAGTGAAGTTAAGAGATTCTAATTAACGGCCTTAATGATGTACATTTCGGCCTTAATCACATCCCCCAACTTACTACTTACTAGTCCTCAAACAAGTAAAATAAAATAATATTAAACAAAATCTATCTATTTCCTCTTTCGTGGGAAAAACGGTTACATTTAGCATATGCAACAAGCCTTTAAAACCACAAAGTTACCCCAAGTAAACGAGTAAAGTCTCGTGAGGGTTTCCAGAAATGATACCCACAAACATTAACAGATTCATATATACTCAACAACAAATGACCACACTACTCCACCTAATAATCAACTTATGTACCACTACAGTGTGATATTGAGACATCATGAGTCATTAAAGGCATAGTGGATAAGCATGAAGAAACCTATTGAGTCAAAACCATAATTCAGTTAATACAAAAGTAAAGTTCCCTGTACTTGTGCATGCTAGTAGACAAGGCATGAGTACTCTCGGTGTAAAGTGCAATCTCCATACTAGTTAACTATCCACTATAATAGCCTAGTGTAACTCATAATAACACCCAACATGTACAGAAAAACTAACCTGTTGCAGCCAAGATTCTCAAAAGTTTTTTTTTTTTTTTTTAAATGACTGTGCAATGTCCTGATCCATTAAGCTTTCTAATCAACCCATGTAACAAGTATTGGGCCAATGACTCCCAAACCAGACGGTTTTAGGGCACTAGGTGTAAAGACACCCCTACGGGCTTAATAACTCGAGTTGAAAAGGTTACGAATCCGAACAAATCATTCTTCTTATTTTTCCTTAACTGTGCAATGTCCAAGTCCCTTAAGCTTTCTAATTAACCCATGTAGCAAGTTTTGGGCCAATGACTCCCAAACCAGACGGTTTTAGGGCATTAGGTGTAGAGACACCCTACGGGCTTAATAACTCGAGTTAAAAAGGCTACGAACCCAAACAAGTCAAGTGTTTTTTTTTTTTTTTTTTTTTTTTTTTTTTTTTTTTAAGAATCTTGGCTCCTCATTTATTCTTTTCTGCAACTCTAGCTATTATCAATGATGTACACCAGGGATTATAATAAAAAGATCACCGCTATGATAGTGTGTTCATGTGAATTAAGGCATACTCATGACAAGTGTACTAAAACCACAAACACAGACAACTCTCATCGTGCAAACATCGCATGCAAGTATCTATCCAATAAACCCTTTTCATACAAGTCTGCTATGATTTCCAATTAACATATGTAAATATCATCACCCTACTAGCAAAAAGTCACATCAAGTAAAGTAATGTAATCAAGTGAAACAGGTATAAGCATGAATTATGAGCCAAATAGAAATGCGCAAAAGAAAATATAACCCTCATCCCCCAACTTGAATATGGCATTGTCCTCAATGGAAAAGTAAAGAGAAATGAGAGAATATTACCAGAATTGTAGGTGCACATCCAGGTAGGCAGAGAGTAACATATACACACTTCACACTTTTTCTTTTTCTTTTTTCTTGAAGAAAAGAAAGAATTAAATAAATGAATAAAAATGACATTAAATTAAATTAACTAAATTATAAAATAAACTAAACTAAACTAAACTATAAAATAACTAAACTATAAAAGAGACTAAAGTGTAAAATAAAATAACCTAAACTAAAAAAAAAAAAATTGAATTAATAGAAGAAAAAAAAATAAAATAAATAAAAAACTAAACTACTTAATAATGAAATGAACAATTACATCATAGAATAGAAAAATAAATAAATAAATAAAATAACATCACTAACTAAACAATAAAATTAAAAATAAAAATAAAATAATCCACAACTAATGAGAATCAGTAACGAAATAATTTAAACTAAACAAATATAGCAAATTAAAAAAAAAAAAACTAAATTAAGATTATTTTAGCACCATGATATCTGAGGTTTTTTTTTTTTTTCAAAATAGAAAATAGAAAATAAAAATAAATAAATAAATAATTCGATTTTTTTATATAAAAAAATTATAAATAAAATAATTGTATATTTATTTTTATTTTAAAATTTATTTATGTATTTATTTACTTAAATAAATTAAAATGAAATAAAAATAAAATAAAATAAATATAATAAAAATAAAACTAAAACAAATGTTGCCCCGCACTACTTGGCCGCACCTGCTTTAATAGCAGTGGCGTCTTTCAATCTCACAATGTCCCGCACGTGCGGGGCCCATGCCGCACGTGCGGCGATTTGAACCCCTCGCGCTTTTTTTTTTTTTTTAAAAATCGTCCCGCACGTGCGGGGCCCAGCCGCACGTGCGGCTTGGTCAACGTTCCTCCGCCACACCTGCTTTTAAAGCAGGGGCAACTGTCAAAGAATTTTTTTTTTTTTTTATAAATTTGTATTTGTTTACAATTGAACATGTATAAAACAAATTTTTTTTTTTTTTTTTTTTTTTAAAATTGAACAAGTATAACTTTTTTTTTTTTTTTAAAAACAGAAAATAAACATGAAAGCATGTTTTTTTTTTTTTTTTAAACTAACTCTAAGCACCTAACAAAAGGCACCAGAGTTATGGCATAAAGTTGCCACTTCATAATCCCCCAGGTAATAAAACCCAGCGTAGTTTATAGCCTTCGGGCTAGTACAACCCAAATATACTTAACCATTTCTACCTTCAATTGACATCCGAAATAAATATAGCAAATAAGAAAATAACGGAATGCTTAGGTATAATCTTCACGCGAAAACCACGGGTACTACTTTTCTCCCTAACTGTGTTTGTAACTTTCCCTATTCTCCAACAGGGTGACAGACTAGGTTGATTTGGTATCCAGAATCGAGGAGCATAAAGCTACCTCAACCTATGGGGCTACCATACAGAGTTCAAGCCGAGGTAGTTTTGAAGCAATCTCCACACCCCTGGATATTTAAACCAGACTCTAGTCTCGGAAATCCCAAACCTTTGTGTTCTAGGCTTTGCCATTCGAACTCTAGTTTCCACCGTCTCAATTGGTCTCCTAGGAACTCACTACAAACACGGTTAGGTGGCTATACCAGACAATCAGATGCCGTTCGGGCACGGCTAACACCAAAGGAATTACACCTTTAGAGGATTTAAAGTCTCCTAGACACAAATAAAGCATAACGAGAATAAAGAAAAACAGAATAACATAAAAGGGAAAAAAAAAATAAGGAATCAATCTATCAATCATAATAAAATGGGTCCATCAAACCCCTGGGTAAAGGAAAATGATCCTTCCTAGTCGAAGAATTTAGTCTCCTATAATCAATGCACACTCGCCACCCAGTAGTGGTTCGTGTGGGGACTAACTCTTCTCCCTCATTCTCAACAACGGTGATGCCTGATTTCTTGGGCACCACTTATGTGGGACTCACCCACTTGCTATCTGAGATGGGGTATATAATACCCGCATCCAACAATTTTAATACCTCCTCAACTGACCCATCCATATCAAAATTTTCAAACCCAAAATGAGTTACACAAGCCTCTAAAGGGTCCTCTACAAGAATGGAGGGCAAAGCCTCCTCCACAATCTCATCCACAACATCCACTAATAAGCACTCCTCTCTCTCATGAGGTTGTTGGGATACTTGGAAAATATTAAGTTTCACTTGCATGTTGCCAAATGAAACTTCCATAACCCCGGTCCGACAATTGATGCATGCATTGGCCGTAGCCAAGAAAGGTCGACCTAAGATCACTGGGATTTGTTTCTTAGAACTGGCTACTGGTTCCATATCTAACACCAAAAAGTCAACAGGGAAGTAGAACCTATCAACCTTAACTAGCACATCCTCAATCATGCCACGTGGCACTCTGAGGGACCGGTCAGCCAATTGAAGAGTGACAGTAGTGGGCTTCAACTCGCCAAGCCCAAATTCCTCGTACACAGAGTACGGCAAAAATTGACACTAGCCCCTAAATCTAATAAGGCCCTATCAATGAAATGGTCCCCTATAATGCATGCAATGGTTGGGGCTCCCGGGTCCTTAAGCTTAGGAGGTGTGTCATTCAACAAGATGGAGCTTACTTGCTCCGTGAGTAGGACCTTTTGGGACACATGTGTCCTAGATTTACGCTTTTGCGTACAAAGGTCCTTCAGAAATTTGGCATATGATGGTACTTGCTTAATCGCCTCCAACAGGGGGAGGTTGATTTTTACCTGTTTAAAGACATCCATCATTGCCTCCATAGATGCCGCCTTCTTATTAAAAGGGGACGGTGTATCAAGGCATTGGGGAAAGGGTGCCTTAGGCACATATGGAGTGCTAGGGACTAAGTCATCCCTCTTAAGTGTTTCCCCCTCACCCTTGCTCGCATTAGGTGTACCCCGTGGTCACCCTTCTTAACTCTAGTTGCATCAGGCGCAACTGACTGAGGCTCTAACTCCCTACCACTTCTCAAAGCAACCACCGCCTGCACTTGCTCATGTTGCTTACCATTCCCACCCGAACTCTCTGCCCCGTATTGTCCCTTAGGGTTGGCCACAGTTTGACTTGGTAATTTTCCCTCCTCTCTCCGATTCATGTTGTTAGCCATTTGACCCAATTGGGTCTCTATCTTGGCAATAGAGTGAGTGTGGGAGTGAACTATCGGTGCTAACCCCTTAAGTTCTGAGAGAACTTCCAACACCTGAGTCTCAAAGGCAGAGTTGCCCTGAGGAACAGGCGGGGGTTGTGGTTGCCGGTACGGTTGTGGGGGTCGATAAGGTTGCGGTGGTTGGTAGGATGATTGGTTGGCAAAATTATTGAAATTCTGCCTTGGTGGTGGAGGATTGTAAGAAGTGCCTTGTGAAGGGGGTCTCCATGAGAAATTAGGGTGATTTCTCCATCCCGGATTATATGTGTTGGAGTATGGGTCATTACCCGGGTTGGAGAATCCTTGAGCCACATTCACATGCTCTTGGACTAACTCCGGAAATTGTGATGCCGAAGGGCACTCACTCAAGTCATGAGCAGGGCTCGCACATATAACACATGCCTCACGGAATTGAGGCTGATCTTGCTGGGTAGGGGCATGTCCCGTAGCTAATAAGTGGTCTATCTTGCGGGATAGTGCCTCTACTTGTTGGGCTAACTCTAAGTTTTGCCCGACCTCATAAATGCCCCTCTTTTCGGGGCTCCAACTACGGTTGCCGGACTTGCCGGGCTGCGGAGGCATGGTGAAGGGAATTATCACTTAAGTTCTCAAACAATTGCCATGCCTCGGCATCATTTTTAGACATAAATGTCCCACCACAGGACGAATCCACCATTTGGCGGTGTGCGGCTCAGTTAAGCCATAATAAATGTTTGAACAAGTTGCCAATCAGGCACTTGGTGGTGGGGACACTGTTGGAGAAGGTCTCTAAGTCTTTCCCACGTCTCATGGAATTGCTCGCCATCCATTTGAGCAAAGTTTGTGATGGCTCGCCTAAGTTGGTTGGTTTTACCTATGGGAAAGTACTTCTCCAAGAACCGTTGCTGTAATTGGTCCCAAGTTGTGATTGAATTAGCAGGTAAAGAATTTAGCCAGTGTTTGGCTTTATCCTTTAACGAGAATGGAAACAATCGCAACATTAAGGCCTCATTTGTGAAATTCTGGATCCTCACTGTCGAGCAAATTTCCAGAAATTCATTCAAATGCTTATAAGGGTCATCATGAGTTAGTCCATGGAATGATGGGAGCATTTGTATGGTGCTGGACTTAATCTCATAATGAGGCAGTGGTGTTGGGCAATTGGATGCATGATGGTGATGTATATGCAGTGGGTGTAAAATAATCCTTAAGTGTCCGGTTAGGCACATTCGGGACATTAGGATCTGCCATCTCTAATGGCTCAATGTATGAATATGAATACTCAAGCCTAGGAACACGGGCAGAAGCCCTAAGTCTCCTAAGGGTCCTTTCTAGTTCAAGGTCCAAACTCCACAATTCAGGGCGACAAGAACGACGCCCGTGCATACACTACCAAACACAACAAAAGTTCGACTCTGTGCACTAAGTATGAAAGCAAAATACCAAAGAAGAAATACTCACAGCGGTTTAACGAAAACGCTTTACTCGTCTTGCGGATGCTTGACGTGTAGACGTTGTCTCCAACCCCCAGTTGAGCTTTGACTTTCATTTTAGCACTTTGGTGCTTTGCTTGTGAGTGTTTGCTTATGTTTACTCACTTTAGTGCTGCGGTTTTTTTTAAAAGCTCGACTGCGCTCCGCTTGCACTTCAATGATAGCTCCAATTTCAAACGCTCTGCACACTTAGCAACACCAAAAGCATAAAATCCTAAACTAAAAATTATAATAAGAATGTAACTTTAAATTAACTAATTTCGCCAGAAGTCCCCGGCAACGGCGCCAAAATTTGATGGGTCGTTGAACACACCAAAAATAATCACTAAACTATACCAAATTCTATTAGAATAATGGCAAGTCCAGGTATCGATCCACAGGGACTATTGTGAAATTAAACTAATTTAATTGAAATTCCTAAATTAATTTTGATAAAAAGATTGGTTGTTTATAACCTAATTTAATAACGAATAAATTAAACTAAGGAATTAAATTATCAAGAATAAATGAAATTGGGTTTACTGAATTGGGGAAAAATCCTAGGGTAGAGAATTCACCACTAACCACATAATTAGGGTTTCCAATTGAAATCAATTATGCTATGGTTTGAACGGATTAATGTTTCGCAACTACAAGCTCGAAGCATTTAACAAGAAGATCATCACATTCAATGTACGAGCACGAACCATCTCAAGTAATACGAATCGTTCACTCTAAACTAGGGTAGTGATACGACTCGTTCCTCGTAGTATGGTTCGTCCATACCTTGAATGTGAAGGAAAGAAAACAATTGTATGGATAACATTCAACAATCACAGAAAGTCAAATATTCGAAGGAATAATGAAAATTATATAAAAGAAACTTCTAAATCACCATACAATGTTCAAACCTTTACATAATTAAAATCAAAAAGAAAACACAATATTACATGGCTAGGGTTTCATCAAAACCCTAGAAAAGACGACTAGCCACTCATGGAGGAGTGGAAGAGGAAGATGAGAAGAACCACCATGGGAGACATCTTGAAGCTTTTGTTTCCTTTTTTCCAAACCCTAGCCTCTCTCTTTAGGTCAAACAATTTCAGAACCCTAGAAAAGCCTTTTCCTTTTCTTTTTATACTTCTACTCACTTCCAAACAGGTTTAAAACATCAGTTTGACTTTTCCAGAAAAAGTCAACTCTGTCCAAATTTTGTCTTTTTGCCCATTTTATGCTCCGACGATATACAACCTGATTGACATTCAACACACATAAAGTATACAGTTTGACCAGCAAGTGAAATTAAGAGATTCTAATTAACGGCCTCAATGATGTACATTTCGGCCTTAATCAATACAACTTACAAATATCCATGCAACACAAGATCCAATTATATAAAAAAATGTTCTAATTATTATGTAAATTAACATTTCAAAAGATATCAATTAAAAATGTAAAAATTAAACTGTAATTTTTCTAAATGTTAGAAAAGGTTAATGTATTTTACTTTAATATATATATATACATATATGTAGCGGTGATTAATATGTTTCTTTATGAATACAAGTTGTGTGATTCACGGCACCCCCGAACTGTCGTCATTTCCACGTGATAGCATTTGTTTGGCTATGACCATTAGCCACTCAATAAAACAATATGTAAGATTACACAAGCAGCTACTAGAGTGATGTGGAAATAATCCCACCACAACTAATCCCAAAATTCAGGTTCAAATTCTATTCTAGAGTGTCGACATTCACACAATTGTCAACAATTTAACATAATTAATTAAAAAAAATTATAATTACTCTTTTATATAATAATAAAATTATTTAAATTATTAATTAAAATAAAATTATAATATTATTAATAATTATTAAACGCATTGCGTGTGTATATATAGACATGTATCATTTCAGAAATTTTGATGAGTGAGTTTAGAAATTGAGAGCTAGTAAACATGGTGAATGTGGAGACGGAGATTAGAGAGTTCCGAAGCCAAGCCCCGGAGGGCTGTTACGGCAAGATCATCAAGCTGGCTCCAAACCAGCGCAAGGAAGCCAGTTCCAGAAAGTTTTACCAGCGCGCCGCCGATTCCTTCAGGCCTTCGGTTCTCAAAATTTTCGTCGGCGGCCGAGACACAGGTCGTGTATTGACGCCTCATCATTTCATATACTATTCAAAGATCGTGTTCCAGCTTGATGGCAATGAAGAACTCATCATCACAGCCGTTAGAGACGCCTCCTTTTTCCTGTATAGACTCAAGTATAGTCTCTCTCTCTCTCTCGTTCACCGTTAAAATTTCTACAAAAAATTATTTTGAGTTGGTTAAGGTTAAAATTAAGTTACTGAATTAATCGAGTTTATAATTTTGTTCATAGAAATATGACACATGTCGTTTATATAAGCATTTTCTATATTAATTGAATTAATTTGAGATAAAATAAAAAAAATTATGGTCAAAATCAATTCAATTAAAATTATAAAGACTAAATTAATATAATGACCAAATTACAGGACTCAGTTGTTCTTACATTTTGCCTCATGTATTATTTTGGTCCCTGCATTTTTAATTGTTTCGATTTTGACTCTTAATTTTATATTTTCTGTCAATTTAATTCAATTGATAAAACAGTTAATGTTTTTAATGCAAAATGATCACTAAATTAGTTTAGATTAATTCACTAGGTTAAGCAAGTTTATTTTGCTGTTAAAAACATGGCATATGTCAAAATACTAATATTGTAAGCAATTGCACTAATTTGAGACAAAATCATAATTTTGGATTCAAAATCAAGCTAATTAGAACTACATGGACCAGAATAACACAAAGACTAAAATATAAAAAATTATTAGCATAATATGTCCTAAATTAAATTTTTTTTTACCTAAACAAATGGAGGGTTAGGGAAACTAGATCAAAAAATGTATTCAACTATTTTCTTTTTCTTTTTCTTTTAAAAATTGTTATTCTGGTTATTTTCAGGGGCTTGCTTTTTCTTATGGGGAGGAACAACTGAGAGGGCATGCCAGAAGAAGAAATCGATTGAGTCCAGAATATCATCACCATCTGGCACCCACTTTAGCATTTGGTATGATGATTGTGTAATACTTTTTATGGCATAAGGTATTGGATTCAATTCCTATAGAAAGGAATGACCTTTGTATAAATTTATTTCTCTCTCATTACGAAATTGTATGTAATTAATAGTAATTGTTGGGTCTATTGTGGGTTAATAGTTTATTTGATAATGTAAAATCATATTTGTAATTACTTTCATATCGATTGACAAAAAAAAAACTATATATATGTATATATTTGTACATATACATGAACTTGTTTGAATTTGATGCATGTATAAAAAATATAATAAATGGAAATTTTAATTTCTTTTTTATTTTGATCCTTAATTAATTGTTCATATAGTTGCAATTGGTTGAGAACGCTTGAGAGCTTTCGAAAAGGAGAACAAAAAAGGAAAATTATTTACAAATAAAAGTTTGTTTTGAACATCCACCATCCTCAAAAACAAAAACAAAAAAAAAAAATTGCAATTATAATTCTGCTTCTTTTTCTCTCACTCTTCTAGTCTCTTTCTTTCAAAGAAATTTTAACTTCAAATCTAAGTTTTAACAAAATAAATCAAATTTTCAAAATGGATTTGGGTGCAACCGACATAGATTAAACCCAAAATCAAATGATTTGTAAAGCATAACTATCAATAGGTCTTAATAATTGAACTTAATTCTCATTAAGTTTTATTGAAAATAATTCATACTAAAATCGTGGCTCAAAATAATTTTCTGTAACAATTTTTTGTATACATTGCTAAAAAGTAACAATTAGTGACTTTTTTTTGTCATGATTTTTATAAATTATTGCTAAAATTTACAATTAGTAACGTATTTTTATGACGAATTTTTTTGAAATATCACTGAAAGTTAAAAATTAGTAATATTTTTTTGCCATTTTTTTAAAATTGTTACTAAAACTTATAATTAGTAACATTTTTGTGACAAAATTTTCAAATTATCACTAAAAATTAACAATTAATGACATTTTTTTTATAATATTTAATAAAAAAAATTATTAATTATCATAAGACTTATTAAATAATAAATTTATCTATTAAAATCTCCGTAAGACATTCTCCAAATGGTCCAAGAAGACCAACTGATATCTAATTTTATTTATTGATTTATTTATTTATTGTTTTGAGACCTCGGTATGTTATGAGTGGGTAAGGTTGGTTACCACAATTGAATGTTGATACTAATCCAGAAAATAGCACTCTAAACCTCCTTCCAAAAACTAAAGTAATAACCGCTTGAACTATGCAAGCATCAATTGATTTTCTTGCTTTTTTGAATAAAATTATGGGTAAATTATCAATAGGTCCTACTTTGGAGACTTATTATCCATTAAATTCTATTGATAAATTTATTAAGTGATAAAGATAAATTTATCAGTCTTTTATTTTTATGAATAAATTTATAGTGATAAATTTATCAGTCTCTTTGTTTTTATGAATAAATTTTTAGTGATAAATTTATCACTCTCTTATTTTTATAGTGTTAAATTTATTAGTTAGGACTTGTAGGTAAATAAGTCTAGTTAATAGGACTAATTAGTAGTACCCCTAAAATTATTCTAGCACTAAATTTTTTTTAAAAAAACCTATGCTTAGAGGCACACCTAGAAATGGTCATTTTGACCCGTACTATGAAGGCTCACCGCTACCCAATATAAATGGACACTTACGTGTAAGTTTTAATTAGTGAACTTATTATTTAATAGGTTTTATAAAAAAAATTTGTCATAAGAAAATATTACTAATTATAAGTGAGAGGGGAGATTCGCGCCGGTTAGTATGGCCGAGCAAAGATAACGTCAGGCGTTACGGACTACACGGCGCCGAGCAAATTGCACGGTTGGAACGGCCGAGCAAGTTGGCTTGCACGGTGGAAGATATCGACCGGTCAACATCTTGGTGTGGCCGAGCTGTGGGTTGCTCGTGTCGGGTGAAGCTCGCAGTGGCGAATATTAACCGAGCTGAAGGATTACCCGGGCTAGACTGAGGATGTGGCGAGGCCGGTATGCCTCCGACCGTCCAGCCGAGATGAAGCGGTTGCGTGTGACCGAGGTTGAAGGAAGAACGGTTGGAGGCCGGGATGCCTCGCAACCAGGTGGTCCGGATGAACCGGTCGAGAGTAGTTCGGCCGAGGTGGTGAGGCTTTCGACTGATCCTAAGTCACAGGTCGGTGACACATAGCACGGTTAAGTGCATGTGATGGCAATTTCCCAGAAGTGCTAGGCCAGTCGTGGTACCCCGGTTGGGTGTGCCACCTGGGCCACTGGCGTGGGGGAGAGGACATCTGCTCCACGCACGCCTCAATACCGTTGGACAGTTCTGTGTGTACTGGTGGAAGGACAAAACCTTTACACGCGTACGGTGGTGAGAGGCACGCACTGCCACCTGTCCAGGGAAGGACGGCAAAGGTAGTGCGCGCACAATCTTGAGGCTGCATGGCCAGCCTAGAAATAGGGGGAAAGACGAACGTCGAAGGTAAGGAATTCACTCTGACAAACACTCTCCTCTCATTGTCTTCTTCCTTAGAGAACTGACTTGATCGTCGGAGGGTCTTTCCGGCACACCACCGCCGGGCAGCTCACTATTTTTGTGTTGCAGAGATAGACGCCGTCACCAGAAGCTTGACGTTCAAGGCGTACGGAGAGCAAATGATATTTCGCCCCCATACAATTGGCGCCGTCTGTGGGAATCTTTGATACTCAACCCTTGTTCTGTAAGCTTCTTCGACCATTTCCATGGCCAACAACGACGAAGTTCCGCTGTCCGTCGTCGATGGTGTCACTCCAGAGTATGTACGAAGGAGAGAAGGCCCCCCTAATGTTCCAACCATGGCGGGCCTGGAAACCTCTTCGCGAGGAGCGCGCGACAAGCGTGGAAGGAGTTCGGATCGTTCACAGAGTCCAGAGGGCCGCCGACGCCGGGGAGAGTCCCATGAGGAGCGTCTGGAGCACAAACTCAAGGATCAAGAAGCCCTTATTCGTAGGATGGCGGCGGAGATGGAGCTACTGAAGCGCCAAGTTAGGGGAAGGGTGTTGCTGGAGGGGGCAACCTCGGTGAGCACACCCCCTCCCCTCGTTCTGGCAGCCGCCACCAGAGGAGGACTCATTCAATCTCCATCACCAGGAACTATGGGATGGGAGATTCAGACCAACAAGAGGGCAGATCCTTCACTCGCGACAGCACCTATCGCCCCTCACGCCCGTCGTCAACGTCGCGATACTCTGCCTCCTCCCATTCCAGGGATCTCAGGGACGTGCTGGAGGAGAGAGCGCACCGTCGGGAGGCTCAGAGGGTGCCGGCGCTCCAGAGGTTAAGTGCCCCAGTTCGTTGCAGTGAAGAAGTGGTGATGCCGACACCCAGAGACATAGCCCCAGCACTGGTGGACAAAGAGCTGGCAAGGCTTACAGCCACGCCGTTGTCCCCAGAGATTGAGAGCACCCCACTCCCTGCTGGATTTCACCAGCCAAAATTCACTTTGTACGACGGCAAGACGGATCCGTACATGCATGTGAGTCATTACCGACAAGTGATGGCTGGCCACCAGCGAAACAACGCCTTGATGTGCCTCATATTCCCGGCGAGTTTGGGAGAGCTAGGCTTGAAATGGTTCGAAAAGCTCCCGGATGGAAGTATCGAGGGGTGACAGCAACTAGCGGAAGCCTTCGTCACCAGATTCAAGACCAACACTCGAACGCCGAAGGAGGTTGACCATCTCCTGGGCGTCAAGATGGAATCTGGAGGCTCGCTGAAGGCGTACAACGCGAAGTACTGGGAAACTTACAACGAGATTCTCGACTGTCCTACCAATCTGGCGATCACTCAATACAAGAGGGGTCTCCCAGTCGGACATAGGCTGCGAGACTCACTCACGATGCATCAGCCCACTACCATGGAATCTTTGATGCAGCGGATCAACGAACACATTCGTGTGGAAGATGATGCTGCCTCTGCGACCGAGAAGGATAATCTGGTCGCGGTGGACAGACGGGTAGCGGGGAAAGTTCACTCGGTTGGGCAGGAGGAGAACCGCCCTAGTGACCGACCAAAAGATCAGCGTCGAGGGACCGGCCAAAATGACAGAAACAGAGGTCGCAGAAATGACCGGGCTGATGCGCCCTGCGACGCAGCAGAAGATGCCAAGAGAAAACTGAAGGCGCGGACAGGGATTACCACGGTCTTCAAAATTCCCATCTACCGCATTTTGAGCGAGATCCGAGGAGAGCCTTTTGTCCGTTGGCCAGCCAAATTAGGGAGTGCGCAGCGAGGCTTCAATCCAAAATATCGCTGCACCTTCCATGAAGAGCGGGGGCACCGGACAGAGAATTGCTTGCCGCTCAAACAGCATTTGGAGGAATTGGTGGCGGCAGGGCATCTTGACCAATATATTGATGGGGGAGTCAAGGCCGCGCCAACCAGACAAACCGAGCCTAATGGAATGGCCGCCCTAGAGGCGCCCCCGCAAGGTGTAATCAACGTTATCCACGGCATCATTGAACCAGCAAGGGTCTGCGAGCTTAGAGGGATGATCAAGAAGGCCGAGCACATGAGGGAAGTGCTCTCTGTCCAGCCCGTTGTAAAGAAAGGAAAAACCGAGGAGAAAGACATCCTTTCGTTTTCAACCAAAGACCTGGAAAGGGTGCAGATGCTGCACAATGACGCCTTGGTGGTGACCCTTCGCATCAAAGATTTTGATATCAAGAGAATATTGATCGATCAGGGGAGTTCGGTCGAAATAATGTATTATGACGCGTTCAAACAAATGAAGTTAGAAGACAAGGATTTGGCTCCTGCAACATCTCATTTGGTCGGCTTCAACTCACAACCAGAATGGCCGATCGGAAAGATTATTTTGCCAGTCAAAGCAGGATCGGTTGTGAAGCAAGTAGAATTCTGGGTGCTCAAAGTGCCATCGACTTACAATTTGATTCTGGGCAGAGGTTGGCTGCACGCCATGCAGGCGGTTGCTTCGACCTTCCACCAAGTCATGCGCTTTCCGACATCGAATGGGCAAATAGAGGAAGTCTGGGGAGACCAGGTGATGGCCAAACAATGCTTCGTTGCGGTAAATGGCAGCCGAGCGGCCAAAGGGTTTGTTCAGATGATCGAGGGGCCCGAGGGGAAGAAGGTCCTTGAAGACGTGGGTAGAAAGGCCGAGGAAAAATCAGTCGAAGATTTGGTGGAAGTGCGCATTGACGAAAACGATCCGACCAAGTTCTTCCTCCTGGGATCATCCTTGTCTAGCGCCGAACGAGCGGATTATGTCAATTTCTTGGTTTCCAACTTGGAGGCTTTTGCATGGACGCCTTACGATATGCCTGGCGTCGACCCAAGCTTCATTTGCCACCAGCTGAATGTCTTCCCTAATGCACGGCCAGTCATACAGAGGACGCGCCGTTCGGCTCTGCACCATGCTGAAGTAGGTGGCGGAAGAAGTGAAGAATTTGTTGGAAGTCGGAGCCATAGAGGAGGTGCAATACCCGCGGTGGATATCTAACACGGTGGTGGTTCCTAAGAAGAACGGCAAGTGGCGAGTCTGCGTGGATTACAAGACTGTCAACCGCGCATGCCCAAAGGATAGCTTTCCTCTCCCTCGAATTAACCAGTTGGTGGACTTAACCGCTGGCCATCAGAGGTTTAGCTTCTTGGATGCATATCGCGGCTATCATCAAATAGCCATGTACAAGCCGGACAGAGAGATCACGTCGTTCACCACCCCCAGAGGCTTGTATTGCTACAAGGTCATACCGTTCGGATTGAAGAACGCCGGAGCAACCTTTCAGCGGATGATGCAAAGATGTTCGCTCCTCTCTTGGGCCGAACTATGGAAGCCTATATCGACGATATGGTGGTAAAAAGTAAGGAAAAGTCTCAGCATCTCGCCGACCTAGCAGAAATGTTTGCCATACTCAAGTGCCACAAGCTTTGCCTGAACGCCTCTAAGTGCGCCTTTGGAGTTGGCACTGGGAAATTCCTAGGTTTTCTGGTCACAAACCGGGAAATTGAGGTCGACCCATCGCAAATCAAGGCAATACAAGAGTTGGAGCACCCGAACTCCACGAAGGACGTGCAACATTTTGCCGGGATGGCAGCCGCGCTGAACAGATTTATCAACCGGTCTTCGGATCGTTGCATGCCCTTCTTCAAAACTTTGAAGTCTAAGTTCTTTTGGGATGAAGAGTGCGACCGTGCTCTGGCAGACTTAAAGGTGTACCTCTCCTCAGCCCCAATTTTGGTCACACCTTAGCCGAGCGAGGAGTTATATCTCTACTTGGCGGTCTCTCAACATGCGGTGAGCGCTGTTCTAGTCCGCGCTGAAGGCATTCAGCACTTGCCCATTTTCTATGTGAGCAAGACTCTGTTCCAGGCCGAAACGAGATATCTTCCCTTGGAAAAATTGGCGCTGGCTCTTATGATGGCGTCAAGAAAGCTGGCGCACTATTTTCATGCCCATACAATAGTAGTGTTAACCGAGTTCCCGCTCAAGGTGCTCTTCGAAAAAGCGGACTTCACTAGGAGGATTCTGAAATGGGCCGTGGAATTGGGCCAGTACGACATTAAGTTCCGTCCGCGTACCGCGATCAAAGCTCAAGCCCTTGCAGATTTTGTGGCGGAATTTGCCCCTGGAACACATCCAGTCTGCCCTATTGATTTGGTTGGTGCGGATTTAGCACAACCCATGGTCCTGGCAACAGAGATAAGTGTTGACTCGCGAGGGGGAGAAGGGCAAAGCTCGACCGAAATAGCAAAGGACGACGACTCATTGAAAGAAGAACCCAGCAATGACGTGGAAAGAGACCAGATTGAGCCTACCAGAGACTTGGAATTGAGAAGCTCCCAAAATCCGTCTGATTGCTGGAAGCTGTTCATTGGCGAGATGTGGAAACTATTCGTCGATGGGGCGTCCAATAGGCATGGGGCCGGGCTGGGAATTGTGCTGACTTCGCCAGATGGGCTGATTGTTGAGCAGGCAATTATGCTCGGCTTCCCAACATTGAACAACGAGGCGGAATACGAGGCCCTTCTCGCCGGACTAAGAAGCGCGCTGAGAATGAAGGTCACAGCCCTTATGGTGTTCAGTGACTCCAAGCTGGTGGTCAATCAAGTCTCAGGGGAGTATGAGGCCAAAGATGAAAGAATGGCCAAGTATCAAGCACTGGTGCGAGCAGAAATTAAGAAGTTCGATGCCATCAGAGTTGAACAGATCAATCGCGAAGGAAACAGCACGGCTGATAAGTTGGCCGGTCTCGCATCCACTCAGACGGCCTTTCCCAATCCCTTGATGATTGAATTTTTACTTCGGCCAAGCATTGAGGAACCAGAAGTAACCGAAGTACTCTGCACCGACTTGGGACCTTCCTGGATGGACCCCATCATCGCCTTTCTGAAAGATAGGATTCTACCGGAAGAAAAGAAGGCGGCCCACAAGATCCGGGCAAAGTTAGAGCGGTTTTGGCTCTCACCTTCCGGAGCCTTGTACAAGAAGTCTTTCACGGGGCCGTATCTGAAGTGTGTCCACCCCTCTAAAGTGGAAGCTTTCCTCTATGAGATCCATGAAGGCATCTGCGGTAGCCATACTGGAGGTAGATCACTAGCATACCGAGCAATCTCGTAGGGTTATTGGTGGCCGTGCATGCAGGCGGACGCGCAGAAATATGTTCGCAGATGCGAGAAATGTCAGAAATTTGCTCACCAAATCCACCAACCAGCGAGAGAACTGCTCTCCCTTACAAGTCCTTGGCCGTTTGCACTTTGGGGTTTGGATATTGTGGGGCCACTCCTAGCGTGTGAAAACCCACATTTTATTATTCTTAGAAGAAAATAAATAAATAATAACAATAATAATCTTGTAAGTGTTTAATATTTGATATTTATAAATTATTAAGATTTATTTTGGAATTAGAAATTAAGGGTCCAAATGGCTTAAGTAAGAGACGCTAAGAAGTCGAATCAATTTAATCCTAATTATGGACCAATTTGGGAGTTTAATTAAATATTCGTTTTAGTTTAGTAGAATTGAGATTCAATTAATTAGATCCTAATTGGAGTTGATTAAGTCATGAGGATTGGGAATTTTGGTTATTATAAATTTAATTTAATTAGGATGTGCCCAATTTGAATATAAATTAATTGACGGAAATTTGGAGTCCGATTAGAAATTGAAGGCCTAAATGATTTGGGAAATCAAAATTGATGATGGCAATAAGTTCGATTTATTACTTGGAGCCTTTTGGGAGTCTGATTAAAAATCTGATTGAGATTGATAAACTGAATTATAATTAATTGGGCTCTAATGGAAGTCAAATTAGACTGATTAAATTAGGTGGGATTTACGATTAGTCATAATTAATTCAACGATGTGTTAATTGAAATTTATTAAGATTAAGTGTTGCTTAATTAAATAAATCCTAATCATAAATTAAATGTATGATTAATGATATATATATGGGTGTGTGAAGAAATTCGGTGGGTGTGTGTGCATGTGTGTGCTGGAAGCATCATAGAGTGCATGTGTGCACGTGTTGTGAGGTAGTGATGTAAACAATGTGTGTGTGTGTGTGTGTGTGTGTGTGTGTGTGTGATTAATTGAGGAGCAAAGGAATCAACAGTAAAGGAAAAACAAAAGGGAAAGAAAACCGGATGAGTGAGAGAGAGAGAGAGAGAGGAAGAGAGGTTCTGGGCAAGCAAAGTCAAGAAGAAGAGGGTCTTGTGGGATGCTAAATTTGAAGTCAAAAATTGTGAAAAAATTTTCTTAGGGTAAGAAATCTCACCCTCTTCCTCCTATTGTTTAAATAATCTAGATATAAATTAATTCAAGATGAATTTTGAGAGGATTAAATGAAGATTTGTAGATCAATTATATAAATGGATAGAAATTAGATTTTTGCATGTAAATCAAGTTAGGTTGTAGATTATGAGTGATGATTTCTTAAATTTGTTAAACTTGGACTCAAAATCATGTAATTAATAGGAATTAACAAGAAGACCAAGAAATCTTGAGTTACGCTTTAAGATCATGGATATATATATTTGGAAATTAAATAGTAAGAGTTTGATTTATTTTTATTCTTCACAAATTAAAACCCATCCTTGCATGCATGTGGATGATCATGGAAAATAAACTAGAAATTAAATATTTTAAGCTTGATTTGTGTTTTCCTCATGAATTTGGGCTTCATCTTTACATGCATCAATGGAATTTTAGGAGATTTGAAGAATTAATTTCATGTTGAGTATAAGAAGAACAAGTAAATATTATTGAAGATGTTTTTGGTCCATTAAATCTGCCAGGAAGTTGTACGAATTTTTAGACAATTTTATACTCAAAATTTGAAGATTATTTCTTCTACAAATTTGTTGATAATGATGTCTAGTTCATCCACAAAATTTTTCAACAATTATTGAGTTTTGTACGAATTTATACAGATTTTTAACCAAATCTGGAGCCATAGACAGATTTTATTATGTGTTTGAAAAATCATTAAAAATTTTATATTAAACCAAATCTGATAATTTCTAAGCAAAAAATGAAATTTGAGAATTCTAGTTTCATAATAAATTTTTAGATCATGGAATTGATTTATAAATTTAAGTATGGAATTAATTTAAGAAAATGTGATAAATCTGTGTCATAAACACTCTTGGAATTTTTAAGAATTATTTATAACTTATTTTTGGAAAATGCTTTCTGAAAAATGACAATAACATGTTTATTGAGTATTCTGTAGATTTATATGAATTTTAGAGTTGTATAAGTAATTTATTTATAATTGTATTTGCAAGACATACATTCTGAAAATTTCTGGACAGATTTAAGATCATTACTTCAATTATTTATTTGGGTAAAAATCAGTTATTGTATTGGTGTAATTCATCAAATATTGTAAATTAGTAATCCATATATGGGTGTATTGTAGTTTATTTAATTTTGTGCTAGTCTAATCTTGTAGATTAAAAGTCCATGCATGTGTGTAATTATAAATTATTTCTATTCTTTGGGTATCTAAATTATTATTTTATACCATGGTTTAAATAAATTGTTTATTTAAATTTTGTACAATTGTTTATTATTGTGTGACATGTGTAATATTTTATGTTCGGATTTTAATGAGTTGGTATAAACATTATTTGTAATTAAAAATTTGAAATTTATTTGTGATTAATATCAAAATTAACTGAAATGGTTAGCGGCTTACACAAAGTTAACAATTGACGGTTAATACCAGTTGTTCAGGGTGAGTCTTGGTTTTAAAGAGTGTATGAAATTAAGGGTTGATGGTCAATACCGGTCGTTCAGGGTGAGCCCTGGTTTTGAGAATTCTCACGTAAATTGTGTTGCGAAACTCTAAGATGGCACGGGACTTATTTGAACCCTTTTCGGTATTCGGTTTTGGAATAAGGGTGGACGTGCAGGTGGCACACAGGGAGGTTACGTACCCCTGGCAGACCGTTTCCTTGGGGCAGACCGTGATGTCACGACTCGGGTATGTAACCCTGGTGCGTGGGCATCATTGGTAGTTACTGTAGGTAACATTTAAATATTTGACCAAGGGAGGGTTTCAAATTAACCGTTGCCATGCTTAGTGGTTGGTAAGCTAAATCTCTTTGGTGAGATTTCGAGTGTCACCTAATTTATTAAAATCTAACTATTGTAATTTATGTTTACAATTATATTGTTATCTCATGTTTAGAAGCTCATTATTTTTCTCTTAAAAAGAATGGTAGGTTGGTTATGTTTTCTTACTGTGTTGCAAAACTCATGGCATATATTTTGTTGCCCTGGCGTTTTATGCCAGGTTTTATGTTCGGATTCTAATGAGTGGGCATTTTTCTTATAATGAAATACTGCATCTGTTTGTCATTCTATTTATTTATTATCTATTGTTATTATTTCAACTGATGGCATTCCTATTATGCTTATTAAATGTTACCTGTTATTCTGTTACTACACATTATTCATTGTGGGTATTATTATCGGGGTGGGTATTTCGGGTTGTAGTATCTTATTGAGCTCGTCGCTCATTGGCATCCTTGTTGCCCTGGCGTTTCATGCCAGGTACCGAAGAAACCGAAGGAAACACCGAGGTGTTGGAAGGCAACATTCAGCCCTGATTAGCTTGAAGCGTGCCAAAGTTCCATGAACCATCTTTCTGAGTTTTCTAGTTTTTCTCTACTGGAGTTGTAATTGAAGAACTTTTAGTTTTGGTGTTGTAATTAATGGATGATGGTAAATTTTGGTGGCAACATTGATGAGGATTCTTAATTAAGAAAATTGATTTTAAGTTTCAAACCTTATTATGATGTCCCCAAATTTTTGGGGCGTCACATAGCGGCCCCGGGCAATCGCAAGTTCTTCATTGCCGCGACTGACTACTTCACCAAATGGGTCAAGGCCGAGCCATTAGCGACCATAAAGGAAAATGATGTTAAGAAATTCGTTTGGCAAAATGTGATCACTCGCTTTGGCATACCGAGGGCCCTCATCTCGGATAATGGCACCCAATTCGATGGAAAACTCTTTCGCGGATTTTGCGAAGAGTTGAAGATCGAGTTCTACAATTCAACGCCGGTCTATCCTCAGTCAAATGGTCAAGCGGAGGCCTCAAACAAGACCATTCTAGATAGGCTGAAGAAGCGGCTTGAGAAGGCCAAGGGAAAGTGGGCTGAAGAGCTTCCTAATGTACTGTGGGCATACCGCACTATGCCAAGGCGATCGACTGGAGAGACACCATTCGCTTTGGCCTATGGTATGGAGGCCATCATCCCATTAGAAATTGGCATGCCAACCATCCGCTCAGAAAGTTTCCAGCCAGACCTGAACAATGAAGCCGTGGCATTAGAGCTGGACCTTGCTGAAGAAAGACGAGAGCGCGCATTAATCCACATAGCGGCCTATCAGCAGGAACTCTCTAAAAAATACAACAAGGCAGTGCACCCCAGGCTATTCAAGATTGGGGATTGGGTCTTAAGGAAAGTGCTTGGCAACACAGTGATCCCTGGCGAAGGAAAGCTCGGTGCAAATTGGGAAGGACCATACAAGGTGGTTGGTCTCGCTGGCAAGGGGGCATACCATCTGGAAGATTTAGATGGCAAGGCTGTCCCCCATTCGTGGAATGCAGCCAACCTTAAGGTCTTTTACTTTTGAAATGTAATTTGCTTATGTTGTTTAGCTTTCCTAGACCCATAGCCCTTTGGCACTTGATGTAAAAGATAGCAATGTTTTTATAATGAAAATTGGTCCCTTCTTGTTTAGTATTATGTTTGTCCAATGATATAGCAAGACACAAAAGGCAATTATGGATGCCAGGGGCAAGAAGACCGACCTGGACGGGACCGGACGGTTTTCCTCGGAATGGGAGCAGACCGCACAAACAGTTTGCCTATGAAGCAATGCGCATTAGGGCTGAGCTGGTTTTGCTCGCCCAGTTGGAATGTTGGCGGCATGACCAACCTAACTAAAACATTGGTATTTTGCCCAATGTAGGAGCCGAGCTGATTTTGCTCGGCCCATTCAGCATATTGGTGTCTTGTCCAATATGGGAAACGAGCTGATTTTGCTCGGCAGAATTGGCAACGTTGGTGTCTTGTCCAACAATTATAAGGCCGAGCTGACTTTGCTCGGCCAAAAGGAAATATTGGCGCATTAAACAACTTGAAAGGCGAGCTGGTTTTTGCTCGGCCGAACTAGAGTCTTGGAACTACAACCGGCAATGTTGGTGTCTGCGAACCGATCAAGGCCGAGCGGATTTTGCTCGGCCAAGTGCAAAATGCCATTTTATTTGGAAGTGCAAGGAACTGCTAGATTGCTTGTAAGCTGATTGTTTGTGCGGTTTAGCCGACCTGCCAGTTAATTAAAGTTTGAGGCGAGAAATTCACACATACAAGAGCCGAACAAGAATAAATAATGAACGAGCCGAAGAAGAAATTTCACTGATAGAAGAAATTCAGTACAGAGGGTGGGGCATAGCCCGGTTACATGCCAAAATAAAGCAAGGAAAAGAAGAAAACAAAAACTAAGGAAAGAGAAAATCTTCAGTCAAGCCCAAGGTTCTGCTCGGCGGCCTCCTCCGTCTGCTCGTTCATTGTCTGCTCCGGCAGGATTTCCTCGGCTTCATTATCGGTGCCCTCCACCGTGAGAACCTCCCGATCAATTACTTCATCTTCGGCATTTGGAGATGCTTCGGCTGGAGTTTGGTCGGTTTGTTCCACGGCGGCGGCTTCTTCTTCAGCCTCCTCCTTGCCTCGGCAATAAGTCGATTTTGTTCAGCCCTGGAGTACGCCAGCATATACACCGAGATATAAGTAGCCGGCGGATTGATGAACATAGCGGAGTCCTGACCCAGCCCAACTTTTTCCACGGCAGTTTTCCAGCCGCACTGGAAAAAGATGTCCTTGGTCGCTTGGACTTGACGCTCGTAGGTCTTCTCGCCTTGCTTATATCCTCGGTCCTCGGCGTCCTCGACCGCCTTCTCCAAAGCTTCTTTGTTGGCGTCACTAAACTTCCTCAGCTCGGCGAGATACCGAGCTTTGGTCGACTTCATGGCCTTTTGCTTGTCCGCATCAGCTCGGTCGACCTTCAGCTGCAGTGCATCCCGCTGGGCCGCAATCGCGTCTTGCTCGGCCCTGAGTTTCTCTATCTCGGCCTTCTGGGCCTTGTTCTCCGTGACGGCATCGCGCAGATTTTGCCGCAGTTTGATCATGCGATCGTGGGCAAGGTAATTCTTCTGCGCGGCCTGCAAGCAAATAACAGATCGTTAGCATCCAGAAACCGGGCAATAACCGAGCAAACAGTTGAAGAAAAAAAAAATGGAGAACTTACCAGCACAATGGATTTTGCCGCCGAGCGGAGGACTTTGAGGTCGGCTAGCTCCTCATGCTTTTTCATATCGGCAGGCAGGATCAACCCCTTGGTCAAATTGAAACCAAGCGAGTAGTCCTTGTCCGCATAGACCGAGTCTTCGGCGGAGACTGCTCGGTCCTGATATACGAACTCGGGCGCCCAGACCGGGGGGGTGGCTGGTCCCTTGCCCTTGGATTTGCCGGGATGTTGCTGCTCGGCCTGGTCGCCCAGCTCGTTGGAGGCCAGCTCGGTGGAGTCTTCGTCCACAAGGCTTTGCCCGGCCTTCTCCTTCCTCTGTCTTTTCTTTGACCGGCCACCCTGTTGTTCGCTGGCCAGGGCGAGCACCGCTCCTTCTGTCTGTCTGGCGGGGGTGGAGGATGTTCCTCCGGTCGCTTCTGGAGGCTGGGACTCGCCCTCCTCTCCAGTGATCATAGACTTGATCGCTCGGATTTTCGCCATTTCTTGCTCGGCGGTAAGAGGGACGAGTCTGATCGGTGGCAAGTTTGGATCTGGCTCCGGGGAAGGCGCGCGAAGGAAGTCGGTCACGTGGCTTTTGCGCAGGGCCTGGTAGTGATAAGTTTGTTCAAAACCGAGCAGTTTTGAAGCTTCCCTTTCCTCGGCTGGCTGGCGCAGCAGAGCTCGGATGGCTTCCTGGTTGGCTTGATGATAGTCTGCTGCCAAGTATTTATCTGCAAGAAGTAAACAAGTGTTAGACCGGCAAAAGATAACAAAAATGAAATGCAGCTAGAAGATAACACGGTCAGCCGGGCTACTTACCCGCACTACCAAAATCTTTCCTGATGTACCACCCCGGTATGGGTGCCTCGGTGTCTTCGTAGCGACCGGACACCCAGAGGAAGTCGTCATCGTTGGCTTCCTTGTCCGGGTTGCCCTCTACGAGTTTTGCTCGGCCCTTCTTTATCTTAAGGTACCAGCAAAATCCTCCCTTATTTTTACTAAGGCTGTATTGATGGAAAATTTCTACGAGGCCGAGATTGAGACCGAGCCTTCGGTTCAGCTCGGCGACGCCATTTATTATCTTGAATGTGTTGGTGGAGACTTGGGTTGGGCAAAGCCTCGTCTGCTTCAAAAATTTGCAGATCAAAGGCTGCACGGGGAAGTGAACCCCTCCCTCAACAATGGAAACGACCGTGAAGGGGCACCGGTCCAGATCTCCCCATGGTGTGTCTCCTTTTTTAGCGAGCTCCAAGACTACGTCGTCCGGGATGTGGTAGTCTCTACGGAACTCGGCCATCGCGCCGGGCGTGCTGACCATAAACCGGTATTTTCCCATCTTGGTCGGTCTTATTTACTTTGTATCTCGGTCAAAAATGTTGGTGTGGTTGCTCGGGCTTTGAGCTCTACCAGTGGTAACGCTGAAAGGCTTGGTCGGTCCTATTTGTTCTGCATATTGAAAAATTGGGCCAAGGGTTAGCACGGCATATATTGCGCGGCCCCTACTGGAAATATCTCAGTGAAGGATTTGGCGTTTTGACCGACAAGTCTTAGCTCGGTTCAACTACAAGTACGCCTAAGCCTCCTAGTGCGGTTATATCTCGGTGAAGACCTAGTAAAGGATCCAACTGGTCCTTCAGCTCGGTCCAGGTTCCAGGCGGAGTTTTCAGGGTTGTAGTTCGGTTTACTCTACTCGCCGACCTAGTGGAATATCCAGCCCGGTTGCAGCTTCTACGTGAAGCCAAAAATAGTTTTTTGCCCAGTTAAAGCTCTGACTAAGGATTTAAATGAGCTCTTAGCTCGGTTCTATTCACATTCAAGCTGTTCATCCCAATCTGTTCAAGCCCAGGAAGAACCAGGGGCACGAAGGCCCCATCTATTCCCACTATTTTCGTTTGCCCTAGGGTGTGCTGGCTCTAAGCAACGAAAGGGAACCTAAATAGCCCCAAACAAGAATACGAAGAACAGTGGAGCAAAAATGAAGAACACGCTTGAAGAACTTGAAAATGGAAACTGAAAATGCAGTAAGGGGGTGGAAAGACTTACCAAAAACGAACGTGGGCCTTGAGAGCTCGAGCACAGCGTAGGAAATAGCAAGAATGAGCAGGAACGGTGATGGCTGGAGGCTGGAAGGTTTTCAGTGCTAGGGTTTGGAGTTGAAGAGGAAAGTGAAAGGTGAAGGGTTTAAACCCTTCGAATAGGGTTTAATGATGGGGGGAAAACCCAAACGGCGCAGCCGTTTGAAATTCGGCCCATGGGAGACAGCTGGCTGCACGACCCAACGAAGCGAGGCCACGTGGCACTGCGAAAGCGGCTGTCAGTACGGCTGTACGACCTTTGATGGGACTGCGGAGGTGATAGCCGGGCAATTGTAACAGCTCGGCGATAGATGGGTCCCCAATTACGCTCGGCTTGGTAATGGCGCAACTTAACCGTGGCTCGGCGATAGACGTTTCCCCAATCCAGCTCGGCTTAGAAAGAGCGCAACTTGACCTTAGCTCGGACACAGTGGTAACCCCAATCACGATCAGCTCGGATGGGGTTAAAGGGCAATTGAGAGGAGAGATTCACGCCGGTTAGTACGGCCGAGCAAAGATAACGTCAGGCGTTACGGACTACACGGCGCCGAGCAAATTGCACGGTTGGAACGGCCGAGCAGGTTGGCTTGCGCGGTGGAAGATATCGACCGGTCAACATCTTGGTGTGGCCGAGCTGTGGGTTGCTCGTGTTGGGTGAAGCTCGCAGTGGCGAATATTAACCGAGCTGAAGGATTACCTGGGCTAGACTGAGGATGCGGCAAGGCCGGTATGCCTCCGACCGTCCAGCCGAGATGAAGCGGTTGCGTGTGACCGAGGTTGAAGGAAGAACGGTTGGAGGCCGGCATGCCTCGCAACCAGATGGTCCGGATGAACCGGTCGAGAGTAGTTCGGCCGAGGTGGTGAGGCTTTCGACTGATCCTAAGTCACAGATCGGTGACACATAGCACGGTTAAGTGCATGTGATGGCAATTTCCCACAAGTGCTAGGCCGGTCGTAGTACCCAGGTTGGGTGTGCCACCTGGGCCAATGGCGTGGGGGAGAGGACATCTGCTCCACGCACGCCTCAATACCGTTGGACAGTTCTGTGTGTACTGGTGGAAGGACAAAACCTTTACATGCGTAAGGTGGTGAGAGGCGCGCACTGCCATCTGTCCAGGGAAGGACGGCAGAGGTAGTGCGCACACAATCTTGAGGCTGCATGGCCAGCCTAAAAATAGGGGGAAAGACGAACGTCGAAGGTAAGGAATTCACTTTGACAAACACTCTCCTCTCATTGTCTTCTTCCTTAGAGAACTGACTTGATCGTCGGAGAGTCTTTCCGACACACCACCGCCGGGCAGCTCACAATTTTTGTGTTGCAGAGATAGACGCCGTCACCAGAAGCTTGACGTTCAAGGCGTACGGAGAGCAAAGGATATTTCGCCCCCGTACCATAAGTTTTAGCGACAATTTATAAAAATCATGACAAAAAAAGTTACTAATTGTCAATTTTTAACGACATATGTAAAAAATTGTCACAAAAAAATTATTTTTAGAGACAATTTTATCAAGACATATTTTCAATAGGACTTGATAAAAATTAATTCTAACTATTAGGACCTATTAATAATTTACCCTAATATAAATGGGGTGGAGTTTATTCGATCTATGTGAAAGATTGACTATGAACAGGTTTTTTTTCTCCACCTGAAGTAGCAGCGGAGGATGCACCGTCCGATCTGAACTCGACCAGTACAAGTCAAGAACTATTAATCAACTCAGAAGTTTGAAAAAGATTAAGGACTTTTCATAGAGGTTTAGAAGTATCCCAATAATAACCTGTAAAAGTAAGCAGTTAAATCAAACCTTTCCTTGACTCAAAAGTCTAAAACAGATTTAAGGACTTTTCATTGAGGTCTAGAAGTCTCCTAATAATAATCTGTAACAGTAAGTAGAATCAAACTTTTCTTTTTTGTCAATGAAGGCATGCAACTCTCTCTATCTATGATTCTCGCTCTCGCTCTTTTATCTCTCTATCTCACTAGAAACCCATTTCGTCACTCTTAGGATTGGTTTAGGATATTTTAAAAAAATATACTTTTTAACTTATTAGTTTATATAGGCTGAGTTTAGGTTAGGTTTGATGTGATATATTAGAGAGGTGATGTGATTTAAATAAGATGATGTGACTTAAATAGGATAGTAACTTTTTGACTTTTTATATTATTTAATAGATGCCAAACTTGACTAATTCTCCACTTAAATCACTAATTTTGACTTTATTAACTTATTCTATTAGGATGAAGTAACAAGTTTGGTTTACTTAGGATTGGTTTGGGATATTCTAAAAAAGTGCACTTTTTGACTTATTGGCTTATATGAGTTGGGTTTGATGTGATGTGTTAGAGAGGTGATGCGATTTAAATAAGATGATGTGACTTAAATAGGATAGTGACTTTTTGACTTTTTGTATTATTTAGTAGATGCCAAACTTGGCCTTAGTCACGTGAACAGGGTGGGTTTGAATGCTCGATGTGTGGAGGTGAGAGATGAATAAGGGGTGGCGAGGGCAAGAGGAGTGACAAATGCAAGTAATTAGAAGTTCAACAAAAATTTATCATATGACCAATTCCTTAGACATCTTGAAATGAATGAAAAATTACAATTTAATGAAAGTTTGAAAGAAAAATTTTGGATCAATGATAAACTTTACAAATATTAATAATTAAAATTATAAATTTTTTTATAAATCTGTAATTATTTTTTAGAAAGATTATGAATCGTAATTTCTTTTAAAATAAATAAATGCACGTATTCCCAAAAAGTCAACAATCCGCGTTAAAAGCACTACGTGGAGTAAATGACCCCCAAACTTTTGCCCATACAGGCCTTAATATTAAAGCCCTCAAATTTATTGGGCCTCAATGGCAGAAAATAGACAGCCCAGAACTTTCAACACGCCTTTTAAAAAGTCTTTAGCCTTACTATGAGGAAATATGGGAATTCATTTATATCTAAAAAATCATTAAGTAAGTTCAATTTTTTAATACATTTTATAAAATTATTAGGATTATAATTTATTCTCAATACATTTTTATTTTTTCTTATATTACTCTTCAAAGTACACCCAAATAATAAATAAATAAAAAATCTCAAATTACAACACTTTCAAATACTTTTTAAAAAATTCTTAAACATATTTCTTATTACATTTATTCATTTTGTTCACATATAGAGATAGACGACACCGGTAAATGAGAACAACGAAGGAGAACAATAAAAAAATAAGATTTTTTATTTGGGACTTTAATTTACACATAGTTTTTAGTTACATTTTTCTTTGTGTTTCATAGTAAACAACCACGACTATTACCAAACCTAGACTAAGGAGTTGCAGAACTTATACTGTTGGGATCCGGGATCCCGCCCAAGACCTTATAGAAATTATTCCTAGCAGAAAAACACACCCACACACAAGGAGACACAATATTTTACGTGGTTCGGCCTCAATGCCTACGTCCACGGGAGAGTAGCCGGTTTTCACTATACCAATATGGAGATTACAGAAAGATTAAAATAGAGGAGGAGCTCACACTCTCCTCACTCACCCACTCTCTTGTCTCCCTCGTTCACACCGAGGGAGACGGTCTCTCCGCCTCACATCTCAACACCTCTTTGGCTTACACTTTGCTCTCTCTCTCTCTCTCTCTCATTTGTCTCTCCACTCTACCTCACAATATATAAACTTAGAAGGTAGAAGAGAGGGGCTGTTGGCCATCACATGGCCAGCCCTTGTTGGTTGGCAACATCACATGGAAAGCACCTTTGCAACATGTTGGCAGCTAACTCTTGCACATGATGAAGCCCCTTTGCCAACCCTTGTGTATTGGCAGCAACATGCACTCACTTCTTTTGGCTGGCAAGTGAGTTGGCCATCACCCCTCACATGGGTGATGTCCCACAAATCACCCCCTCAACCCATGTGAGGTGATCCACAGCACACACTGCTGTTAATCTTGTCACGTCCAAATTTCAGCATTGTTAGCTTCTCCTCACTGAGATGTTTGCACCCCCTGAAGCTAAAGATAACACAGCAGAGATACAAGAGAATGAGGGAATCCTACATCCTCAATTCAACTCATACCACTCTGATTTGGAGAGAGCCTCTGCTCCTATCTCCCCCAGATCTCTTCCACGCTTCCTGGCTTGGATGCCTTCACTTGCTATGCTTGAACTTGCGTAACCAAGATATCCGACACCCCCTGATTGGATGTCCTGCGCTCCCTGCTGGGATGCCCTTGACTGTTATGCATTACCTTGCAGGACCAGTCATTGGAGCAATAGAAAACTCGTCGTTTATCCCATCAACGTCCTCTGTCTTCTTTGCTCGGAGCTTTTCCTCTGAACTATCGGCCTTTGCCTTCTGCACTGCTGAACAACCTCCTAGCGTCTCCATACGCTCGTTGTCTGTGCCTGTGCAATCCTTGATGTGCTGTCCAGTAGATTGATGGTTGACAGTAGCTCCATCTGTCAAAGCATCGTCAGCTATGCAATTCCCTGCATAGTGCCCGCACCCATAGCTTCTGGTCTCCCTGCGTCGAGCTCGCCTGAGAGATCCATATCAACTCTATCCTCCGCTGCCATGGAAGAAACCACTATAGAAGAAAAAAGACTTGCCACTCGTTGGCGCGCACTCTTGCGTTTGTCTCAATTTCTCTGTCTAGAAGTTCCTGTGAACTTTCAACAACCCGCTGCTACACACTCTTCTCGCGCCTCTGTACGACACTGTACCCTTGCACTACTACACGTCTGTATTTGTGCTCCTGCGCTTAGTATGCTCCTCTGCAACTATTGTTCTACAGGTCCACATACCACCAGTACTTACTCGTATACAGTAGCTCCATCAGCCACAGCATTTCCCTGAGCCTGAACTGGTTACCAAATCATCTGTCCGTCGATGAATAGTCTTCTCTTCTGATTGAACCAAATCCACCGATGACGTCAACAACCAGGAAAGTTCCCAGGAAAGACTGGTGGGGTCACACCCGGTCCCACTTAAGAACCAGTCTCCTTAGACACTGTCTTTTTGACAGAACTTTCCTAGACATTGTTGATCTTGAGATAATCATGTCTGCAATCCTCTGATCGCCCCTGACCAATCCTGATCTCCCTCGATCTGCCATTTAATCAAGCATGATCTCCTCTGGTCTTCAATGATCTATCTCGAGTTGTACCTGGTTGTCCAATCTGGTTAGAATTTACCCATTCTAACCTCTTCAGTGAATCCGCAGCGTTCCATAATATCCGGCAACCTCCCTCCGAGTATTAAAGATGACAAACTCCCATGTTTAACAATCTTTAAAAAACCGTTCAGAATTTCACCATTCTGACCTCGCGGTTGCATCCGGAACGGTCCGATTAGCTAGGACCAACCTTCGCTGCATTTTCGGGGACCTCACTGAAAAATATCCCCGAAAGCTGGGCCACACTACAATTTTCTGAAAATTCTGGGCCAAATTGCCATTTTCAGAAGTTCAGGGAATATTCCGTGTACCAACAGAATATTCCGTCCGCCGCACCCGATGCCGTCCGTCCCTTTAAACTGCCTTCTTTTTACAGAAACCCCGTCTCCAAAATCTGACCGTACGGATGTGTCCAGAATACTCCAAATAGTCCAAAACCACTATTGGATCGCCAAAAACGGACTCCAAATGGCTTAGATCTAGCCAAAACATTTTGTACGCCTCAGATCTGCGGCTGTACCATAGCCGCGAAGCACTGGATCCTCCCCTGCGGTTGCACCATTGCCGCGTAACACTGGATCCTGCCCTCTGTATGCTGACGTGGCATTGACTGGATGACGTGGCGTTGACCTGGACTGCCACGTGGCGATGACCTGTCTGCCACGTGGCCGGTGACGTGGCGGTGACGGGCCCCACTTTGCTGACGTGGCCGCTGACGCGGCCCTGCGCGTGGCACTGGTGCGTGTCCTTCACGTGCTCTTCCTCAGTCACCTTCTCCATTGAGCAGCGCGTGCCGGCGCGTGCGTGAGCGTGTGATTACGCGCCGATCTCCTACCGGCGCGTGGCGGCGCGTGGAGCGCGTGGGACTCACGCGCATTATTCTGGCGGCACGTGAAGGCGCGTCCGGGGTCTCCTGGGTGTTTGCTTTATGTTTCTAGACTCCTCTCGTCGAGCCCTTGCTCCTGGTATGCTCAAAACTCGATTTCGAGCAATTCGATTTCTGGGCAGATTCGGATTTTGCACTATTTTGGTTCCGAAACGCCACCGACGAGGCTCTGATACCACTTGTTGGGATCCGGGATCCCGCCCAAGACCTTATAGAAATTATTCCTAGCAGAAAAACACACCCACACATAAGGAGACACAATATTTTACGTGGTTCGGCCTCAATGCCTACGTCCACGGGAGAGTAGCCGGTTTTCACTATACCAATATGGAGATTACAGAAAGATTAAAATAGAGGAGGAGCTCACACTCTCCTCACTCACCCACTCTCCCGTCTCCCTCGCTCACACCGAGGGAGACGGTCTCTCCGCCTCACATCTCAACACCTCTTTGGCTTACACTTTGCTCTCTCTCTCTCTCTCTCATTTGTCTCTCCACTCTACCTCACAATATATAGACTTAGAAGGTAGAAGAGAGGGGCTGCTGGCCATCACATGGCCAGCCCTTGTTGGTTGGCAACATCACATGGAAAGCACCTTTGCAACATGTTGGCAGCTAACTCTTGCACATGATGAAGCCCCTTTGCCAACCCTTGTGTATTGGCAGCAACATGCACTCACTTCTTTTGGCTGGCAAGTGAGTTGGCCATCACCCCTCACATGGGTGATGTCCCACAATAACAATGGTAGAATTAATAACCTCACAATAGCAATCTTAGTTTTTATCACAAATCAGTCATTTTTTATGATTTAAAATTTTGATTTTATTTTCTTAACAAGAAATAATGATATTGATGATAATGTTAAATTTTGATGAGATAAATTAGAATTTCATAGTGAGGAAGAGAAATAATTAAAACTTTGAAAAAAAGATAAAGAAAGTTGAATATGAAAAATACATATAAGTGATTTAGGTGCACTATGTGGAGAAAAAAGAATTTTATTTTAGGATTTAATGTGTATTGTTCTTATTAGTAAATATACATTAAGATATAATAAGAATTAAAATTTTAAAATTTTTATTGAGCGTACTGTGTTATTATTTAAGTACAAATAGAATCACTCAGAATATATAGGGTGCGTTTGATTGGACAGACTAAATAAGAGGATTAGAATTCATCGGACTTAAATCTTGGGACTGTGAATCTCTCGGACTATTTGGTTGGATTGGATGTGTATCCCATGTTTGTTTTCTTATGGAATTAGATGTCTAAAAATGACTATTTTTAGTGAATCCAATATTTAGTTAAACAAACTGAATAAGGATAAATGTTCAAAAAATTATTTTACCCTTGTAATTTATAATTATATATTTTTTATTTAATATATAATTTGTAATTTGTAATTTATAATTTATAATTTAACGATACTAAAAAAAATTAATTTATAAGGCCATAATATTTAATTTATTATTTTTAATTTATAATTTATATTTTTTATTTAATATAATTTTAAACTAACAACACTAAAAAAATAATTTTATTTAGTATATAAATTTAATTTTTTAACAACACTAAAAAAATTTAATTTATAATTTATAATTTATATTTTTTATTTAATATATAATTTTAAATTAACAACACTAAAAACATAATTTATAAACGTTCGAAAGGCTGTTTTACCCTTTTTCAATTGTTTACTTGTAATAACATGAAAATAAAATGGACATTTCACACATTAGTCCCATGAGATACCAATCCATGGAAATAATCTCACACCACCCTGAGGATTGTTTAGTCCCTCATATGAGGGATATGGAGTCCGGCCGAACTTCATATCCAAAGGACTAAAATTATACCAAACGATAAATATCTCCCTCCATTGAATAAGCCATCCGAACAATAAATAATTCCCTCTAATCCCTTGAATGAAATGAAACACACCATAGTTCATACGAACCACGTGGCCCAAATACGAACTGGGTTCGGTGGCCCAATTATTAGCTTCAAAAGGCTCCAAAATTTATTCCCTTCAGTATTATAAACTTGAGACGAAATTGTGAACTCCTCCAATTTCATCTATTTGAAATTTGAAATTCATTTAAATCAATTTTTAAATAGGTTATATCTTTTCAGTCCATTTAAAATTATGTTTATTTGAATTGGATATGGTTTCTATTGAGCATGAAACCATCAACTTTACCCACCACCATCTACACAATCACAACCTCACCACCACCACTACACCACCACCACCACCATTATATAATTTTATCTAATTAAAAAAATAAACAGTGAATAGAAATTTAAAAATAAATCATTATACTAGAATCCATAATTGACCTCACACCCCATTGTCTATCTTCAGTCCACACTTACTGAGAGAATACCATTTCAAAAAATTCTAACACGAATCAATTATGATTAAGTTTAGGAAACCAAAATTTATTCCCAAATTTCTGTGTTAAGAATTGAAGTTTGTGGTGGAGATTGAAAAGATACAATATAAAGTTCATGTGTAGAATAAACTTAAATCACATATTGATATTACTAAATAATTTTTTTTAATTTATAGATTTATAGTATAAGGCCTCGTTTGGGAATAAGATATTTTAATAATTTTTTGATTTTTTATGAAAATATGTATAAAAAAATAGAAAGAATAATGTGACAACTTATAATAATCTTTTAACTTTTTGATTAAAATATATAATTGTCAAATGAGATCTTATCCAATCATTAGTTTCTTTTGAGACGAGAAGGATTGAGCAGAGCAATTCAACACAAGAAACAACAAAATCATTCCTGAAAAATGGACCTCTTCAAAGATAGAACACAAACTTGCACACATATAAAGAAAAAACACATGTTGAACCAACTCATTCACTATAGACTTAAACTTTTAAGTAGATATAAACAAATATTAAAAAAAACATATATATATCAACCTTATTGTTGCAAATGTGTCAAAGAAAAAACACATGTTACACCAGCTCATTTATTATAGACTTAAAACTTTAAAGTAGATATACATAAATATCAAAACAATATATATAGTTACCTTATTGTTGCAAATGTGTCAAGAGCAGATTGAGATCGAGCCATGTTATTGCGCCCGAATTCCTCCAACAAATGTTAAGCTTCAAGAGTAATGTTAGAGACGAAAAAAGTACTAAAAAACACTGTATTTAGTCTAAATTTAATTTTTTATGACGAGATTCATACTTAAAATATATTCAGACCGCTCATTTTTTTTTTTTTTTTTTGAGTATTTTTTTGAGTTTGAATTCTTAATCTCTAGCATTATTAAAGCATTCAATATAGGGGGCATACTCTAATGCACTTTCCTCTGTCACAAAGCATAACACATTCATCATCATCATCAACAGCAGCAGCAGCAGCACCTTTTAGCTTCTTAAACCCATTTCCTCCTTTGCAAAGAATCATCCAACAACCAACAAAAGTCAAGACAGAAAAGCCAATGAACAGACTCATGCACAAGAACAAATAAGCATTGCGTTGATGCTTCGTAAACAGGTCTCGATTCAGTTGAATTCTAGTGTTACCATTGTTGTTGTTGTTGGAAGAAGTAGTCTGTGGATGACCGCTGCGCTGTTCTAGTCTGATCTTCTCGTGTTGTTCGTAATCACACCAGTTAATATCTTGTTGTTCAAGGGACCTTTTGTACTTGACTCCTATCATGAGGAGGGCACAAAGGTTGAGAGAGGTGGCGATGAGGGAGAGGATTAAGGGGAACCACCAGTCTTTGCATCTGAGAGAGGAATTGCCATTGGAGATTACTGTGAAGATGACTCCTTGGAAGATGAAGTAAAAGTTTGCTAGTTGGAAGGCTGTTGATTGGAGCTTCTGTATTCTATCCTCTTGCTTCTCTATTGTTGTTTGCATTTCTTTCATCTTCCTTTCTTCTTCATTGGTTTCATTTTGGTTCATCTTTGGTTGGTTCAATGTGTGTGTGAGTGAGAGAATTGGAAAATAAGAGTGATATCCGTCCTCAAAATATATGGATATGTTTGTTTGGGTGGACACAATTTTAATATTGGATTAACTATCCAACAAAATACATAATCCTAGCCTTAGCTAAGAAAATCAAGATCTAAACTAATGGCTTATCCAGACATGGGATTCCCTCTATGGGGATTATTGAATCTTAAGACGAGGAGTGGGATACAAAATAAGGAATTATCGGATTGATTGATTAAAATTGATAGAATTTTTCAATTATTCTCCATAATTCTGGATCAATCAAACATGTGATACAATACACAATTCAAAAGATAAACCCATGAACTGTCCTAATATTTTGATTTAATATAATTTAGTTTGTTCAAATAAATATAGCTTAATAATTTAACAACTGTAAGTCAAGTTTGTTGGAACATATGTAAAGATTGAATCTTACATCGAATAAATAATTAAATGAGTGGGTCTTAATATAAATTGAATGGACTTTCAACTTACATAATTTTTAATTTTTATGGATTAAACTTCCTTAGTCAGGATTCTCTAGAGTAATAATTGTAGAATGATAATGTTAGACTTTCAGAGTTGAAGGGTGAAATGATTTTGTATCCTCAACTTTCATAAAATTAAATCTCACTCATCCAAAAAATGACTCATCCTCAATCAAACCTCCCATGCAACATTTTGATATTTGTCCCATCTTAATTGATATAAGTAATTTAAAAATGATTGTAGGTATTTAAAATTCATTCAGTAGAGATGAAAATAACGAAACCCCATCTCAAAAAGTTTGTAGTGATAAAAGTAATAATAATAAAACAAAACAACTTCTATATGCACAAAATCCTAGTATGAATAATTCAAATGAAACTATTTAATATTAAAGTAGTCTTCCTTTTTCTTTCATGGCAATTGTTGAAAGAAAAAGCTAAAAACATAATTTTCAGAGTATGCTAAATATCTGGTCATGGACTCATGGTAACATCTTAAAATAAAATCTAATTTTATTCACATACTTATAAAATATGCCAATAAAACACTCTTTATGTGATAGATTAAAATAATTCAATTCTTCATTTTAAATGCACTTTGAGAATTTCTCAGCCATTCGTCCATGGCATTGGATAGGAGAGCAGGAAAAGAAAAAAGGTAAAAACAGAAAAATAAATACACATTCATAAAGAGAATGAATGAGTTTGTGAGGTCTACACATTCACTCTCTCTATCCATGTTTGTTTGGAAATATAAATAAGAATTATTGTAGCAAAATTGGAGTGTAATTTACCAAATAAAAATTACACTAAGAGTTAATTTGATGGGCCAGGGGTGGTCATTGGCGCTATAGCCTGCCTAGTCCAACATAATATTTTTAAGGTTTAAGAAAATTATTTTGCCTATAGAGTTAGGCTAGGCTAAGATTTTGTACTCATTTAATATTCAAGCTTGGAATTTGAAATTTTTTTAAGATCGGATTTGAGATGACTAGATTAGGCTGAATGTCAAGCCAAGTCGAGTTTCGGATGACATATATCCTCTTATTATATAGTGCAAATCTGACTCAAGATTTGTCTATAGGTACCTACTTGTATAAGAAAAATTCATCAAAATTTAAAACTTATTTAGGCTCCATTTGGGAAGATGTTATTTTAGTCAAAAAAATTTAACTCATATAAAAAATTAATTTTTTCTTCTCTTTTACTCTACTTTTTACACTTTTTTTGTAATTTTTTTTTTAAATTTAAATATATTATTTTTTCACCTCATATTTTAACTATTAAAAAAAAAAAATTCACTTCCTTTCGTTCATCCTTTAGTTGTGTTTAATTAATTTATTTTTAAAATTTTAGAAAGAACACAATTTTTAAAAATCACTTTGCTTGTTTGGTTTGGATTTTCAAATTTTACTTTTCAGAAAATTAATTTTTTTTGTTTTCTGTATTTTTTTTTTATTTTCATTGAATTTTTTTTCATATTCTAAATAATTTTTTTAATTTTTAGATACACCTAACAAAAATACGCTTAAAAAGTATAATATTTCTGAAAAAAAAATCTTTAGAAAACTCACTAAATATAAAAAAAAACACTAAAATAAAAAAATAATAGAATTCAGTACATTTTTCATATTCTTATATATTTATTAATTTTTTAAAATATTTATTTACAAATATTTTACTTTTTAGATACATCTAAGTAAGATGCATCTAAGAAAGTAAAAAATTGCTTAAAATTTTAAAAATATTTACTAAAAAAAAAAACACACAAAAAAATAATAATAAATCAATTTTTAAAAAATTAAATCCAAAAAATTGAAACCAACATAGTTTCTTTTTCCTTTGTCTTTATTTTTTTATTTTTTATTTTGGATTTTTTGTGATTTCACCACCTTATGCATAAGGCTTCGTTTGGGACGTAGGTTGGCTTTTTAACTTGTTGGCTATTTTAATTTAAAAAAGTTTCATTTGGATTAAGCCTTTTTAACTTTTATAAAAAAAATAAAATAAAATAATTATAATTTAAATGTAATATTTTTTAGGAAATTTTTTTTAAAGGTCCCTAATAATAGTAATTTAGAGGATAAAGGATATCAAAAAAAGGGATGATGCATCAGGTCCCTCAACTAGAACACGCGCATTTTTAATTCTTTCTTGGACCAAAATACCCTTCACAAATCAACTGAGAACAATCAACTAGATTTCGACGACTGAGTTCCATTTCAAACATCCAACCATTTTCACGAGCAAAAAAACATGAGAATTAGAGTTTCTCAATCATCTTCACTATCGATATTTGGATTTCATTATCTGCTACGAAAATCTTTTCCATTCCTTCCTTACAAATTTCTCTAACTCGTTTTCACTATTTATCGTCATCTCAGTTCATCTTCATCTCAGGGCATATCAGTTTGTAATTAGGGTTTCATCCTCACTCTAGTAAGTTTTCTACAATCCAACGAGTTTTTCGCTAGAAACACAATTAATTGCATATTATATTAGCCTTCCATTAATTAGGGTTTCAATTTCGTAATAAAAAGCTACATGAATTTGAAAAATGTTATTTTTTCTGAGTTTTGAACTTATTCTTGAAGATGTTTGTGTGATTTTATCTGTAAATTTCTCTAGGATTTGAATTTCTCTAGTATTTACTTGATATATATTTCTTTTTTGAATTTTCTCTGGCATGTTTATTTTTCATTTGTTTCTATTTATTCCCCCATTTTCTTTGACATGGTTAATTTCATTCAGAATTCTCTGCTTTAAAAATTTAGTCGCTAAAAATGCCAGAATTGGCGACAAAAAATAATTTTAGTTGCCGTCTACTGAGTTTTTGCTACTAAAACCATTTAGTCGCCGAATAGAAAATAAAAAAAATTACTTTTTACCTCTGTTTGGTTGCCAAAAGTTTGTTTTCAGCGACAAATTTTTTTTTTTTGTAATGCCCCCCAAAATATAACATGAAATAATCATTCATGAGATCCTTAATCATAATAGAGAAATTATATTTTCATTCATCAGAGTCTTCTTTACAAAAATATTACATGTTAACAACAAAGTAAATGCCCTATGAGCTTACAGCTTTCCAAGTTATCACTTGGTTACAACAAAAGAAGAGTTCTAACTCTATACATGAAAAGCCCTCAGCTTAGATTTACATTTAACACAAAAGATGAATAACAAAACGGAGTCTTCAACTCCTAAACCTCTCAAGCTAAGACCTTGGAGGCGGCATATCACCTATACCTGAAAAATGGTGTCCCAAGTAGGCCCAGCAGAGATATGCTAAACAGTATATGAGAATTAACTAAAACATTAGCATTCAATAAATGTTCAACACTTATAAACCATCTTAAACCTTTTCCATAATCAATCAATTTTGACGCCCATATTTCAATTCACTTCAGTAATTTACCTAAGTCAATTCATTGAAATAATTCATTATCATATAAACAATTCAAAAAGAGACTACAACTCATTCATCAACACTTCAATCATAAACATCATTCATACACTTCCATATCTTGCCATTTTACAGAACTACGTCCGAGGGAACTGGCACCCAAATATAAATAAGATTTCGGGACTTTCACTATGGACACTCCGGCCAACTTAATTATCCATGGAGTCCATCCCCTATCTCCTCCCAAACAATAATACATATACAATGTATTTAAACACGTTGTCATATACAATGACCAATTCAATCACATATACAATGTTCACTTCCGATCGTTATATTCAATGACATATTCAAGTTGATTAGTTTCAATTTACCTAATCATCATGCAGTTTCTACAACACTCATGGCTATCCTCCACCGATAGCCCAAAACAGTTATTTCTAAATAGATAAATAAATCTATCAAATAGATAATTTATCGACTTTTCCATAGGTGAGTGATTTACCAATCCAACTACACCGTTTAATCACAATTTCCTCCAATTTCATATTCCCACATCAATTTCATAACTGCGCCAATAATTTCCTTAATTCAATTAGTTCATTTCCCCCCTTCTTCAAATAGTGCACCCAAGGCCAAATTTCACCAATTATACACAATTAACCCATTTTCAAGGTCTTACATACACATACAGAGCCCAAATAAGAAAACCCCTCTTTCACAATTTCAAACTCAAACCCTAACTTTACCCAAACCAACCATTTATACAAAATGACCAATATTTATGTTAAAGCTCATAGAAATGAGTAGATTATCCCTACCTCAAGAAGACAAGATAAGCCAAACAAGAGATGAACTCCAAAGATGACGAAATCAACTTCTACTTGGATGAAAATGGAGATCTTGAAGAGCTCGATCTTTTTATCAAAGGAAAGAGGGTGAGGAGATCACTAGATCTAGGTCAAAATGTAGAGAGAGAGAGAGAGAGAGAGAGAGAGAGTATTTTAGAGAGAGAGAGGCTCTCAACTTAGGGTTTTGAAAAGTTTTAGAGAGAGAAATTGTCACGCCCTCAAAAATAACCCATAACATACACAATAATAAGATGCATTACTCAAGTAAATAAACCACAATTCATTCATCAGAGTATTACTAAAATAAGACATTACATGTAACATCAAAATAAATGCCCTACGGGCTTAACTTGCCAAGCCAACACTTGGACACAAAATTATGAGTTCTAACTCAAATACAAATAAAGCCCTAGGCTTGAATGTTTACATGTAATCAAATAAAAACAAATAACTAAAACAAGCTTCAAATCCAATCCTTCCAAGCTAAGTCCTTGGAGGTAGCGAATCACCTGGACCTGAAAATGATGTTCCCATATAGGGTGAGCCACAGCCCAGTAGAAATATACTAAACCAATATAAGCATTGAATAAAGCAATAGCATTCAATAGATGGTTAACCATGATAATCAATTATATCAATATACATCTTAAGACACTAATGTCTATGACACTTATCAATTTCCATTATTATCAATATGGCTCAGAACCTGGCCAAACTTACAACTGTGAACTATATAGCATATTCACATTACTTCCAATATCAACAAACAAATGAGACTCAGGCTCATATCAAAACACTTCATACTTCCAGATTGATACACATTTTAGTGCTGTATCAAAAAACACTTCAATATAATAAGCACACATAAAAGTGATGCTAATGGAGTCCATCCCCTATCTCCTCCCAAACAAAATCCGGTTTAGAGGTCCATCCCCTATCTTCCCCTAAACCGTGGAGTACATCCCCTATCTCCTCCCACACAATATGCATATGCAATGCTCAACCAATACATGTATTTTCTGTATTAATTCAATAGTCAAAATTAATGACTTAACCAATGTGATTAGTTTCAGTTATCCCTAATCCACATGCAATGTCTACAACAATCATGACTATCCTCCACCGATAGCCCAAAACAGTTATTTCTAAACAGAAATAAATAAATCAACAATAATTACATTAATAGGCGAGTGATTAAATTAATCCAACTACCCATTTAATATAATTCCCTTCATGAATTCAACTAATATTCCCAATTTTCCTTAAATTAATTACAAATCAATTTATTAAAACAACTAGGGTTTTTCCCAAAATTACCAAAATACCCCCAACATATTAAAATACCAAAACTTAGAACAAAACTATAAGATGGAGTAGGAAATCCCTACCTCGAAGAAATAACCCAAAGAGAAGAGAGATGATGACCCAAACTCCAAAGTGCTCCAAACCAAATTGTTCAGATTAAACTGAAGCCCTCGACCCACACTACTTTTTAATAAAGACTAGGGTAGAAACACACTCTAAATAGATCAAACCTAAGAGAAGGTGAGTAGGAGAGAGAAAGTCGGACCTAGGGTTTGGAAAAAAAAGAGAGAAAAACTTTTAAAACCCGCTGCTGCCTATTTAAACAGGCTCGCTCGAGCGAAGACATGGTCGCTCGAGCGACCAGACACAAGAAACTCGCTCGAGCGAAGAAAAGCTCGCTCGAGCCAAAAACTCGATGCTTCAGGTCTGCAACCCAGAAGCTCGCTCGAGCGACAGAATGCTCGCTCGAGCGAAGAACTCGAAAACATACACCTCGCTCGCTCGAGCGAAGAAAGCTCGCTCGAGCCAAGAAACACACTCTCAGGTCTACTAGACGCAATCTCTCGCTCGAGCGAGAAACCCTGGCTCGAGCGAAGAACAAAAACAACTCGCTCGAGCGACCAACTTCGCTCGAGCGACCAACCAAAAACTGGACAGCAACACTTGGTTTCCAACCCAACCAACCTGTAACAAACCTGCCCAACAATCCTATAACTCAAAATAAAAATTAAAGGGACAACAACAATATACAATGAAGATCTACGGAACTAAGTCCGGATACAAAAAATGGGAAAAGACCGGGGTCGCTATAACCTCCCCCCTTAAAAGAATTTCGTCCCCGAAATTAAGCATAAGTTTTTGAAAACAGTTTTTCTCAAATTCCAACAATATGACATTACAAAAAAACAACTTGACCCAATACGGTCATTTCATCTCTTATCAAGAGGCATCTCACAATATGTATATAAAACAACATATATTAACCTGCATCATATTATGCATTTTCCTTTCAATTTAACAATTTCAATATACATGATTCATTTCATATCATATTCAATTCCATGATATATATAAAAACATTCAATCTATAAATGTGAATTCTTCATATTAAACCAAAACATTCTCAATGTTTTCCAACTTAAGACATATATAAATTCTTAAGTTCAACAATATTACAAAAAAATTACAATCAATAAACATGTCCGGATATTTCTCGCGGACTTCCAACTCACGTTCCCAAGTGGCTTCCTCCACCCGTGATGTTTCCACAAAACCTTTACCAAAGGGATGGTCTTGCCTCGCAAAACTTGATCCCGCCTATCCAAGACCCGAACCGGTCTCTCCTCATACGAGACATCCTCGTCAACCACTAAATCAGTCCAATCCAACACATGTGATGGATCCGGCTCATACTTCCGAAGCATACTCACATGAAACACGTCATGTACTCCGGACAACTGCGGTGGCAAAGCTAAACGATAAGCAGCCTCGCCAATCCTCTCAAGGATCTCAAAAGGACCAATGAACCGAGGGGACAACTTCCCGCTCTTCCCAAACCTCATCAATCCCCGTCTAGGTGATATCTTCAGAAAGACATGATCACCCACCTCAAACACAAAGGTCTCCTCCTACGGTCGGCATAAGATTTCTGACGACTCTGGGCTGTAAAAGTCTCTTAACGGATAAGCTCAACTTTTCTCCGTTGTTTCCCTCACCAACTCCGGACCCAATAGAGGTGCATCACCCACCTCGGCCCAACAAACTGGAGATCTACACGGTCGGCCATACAAGGCCTCAAACGGTGCCATACCAATACTAGACTGGAAACTGTTGTTGTAGGCAAACTCCACCAAAGGCAAGTGCCTCTCCCACGACCCACTGAAATCAAGAACACAACCCCGAAGCATATCCTCAAGGATCTGAATAGTACGCTCGGACTGCCCGTCAGTCTGAGGATGATAAGCCGTGCTAAAGGTCAACTTAGTGCCTAAGGCACTCTGCAAACTCTGCCACAACCTAGCAGTAAAACGAGGATCTCTATCTGAGACGATCGTCACTGGGACCCCGTGCAACCTCACTATGTCCCGAATGTACAAGTCGGCAAGATGATCTACCGAATCTCTCACGCGCATAGGAATGAAGTGCGCCGACTTAGTCAACCGGTCTACAACCACCCAAATAGCATCACTACCCCGCTGAGTCCTCGGAAGACCCAACGAAGTCCATAGTGACATGCTCCCACTTCCACTCGGCAATAGGCAAGGGTTGCAACAAACCCGCTGGCCTCTGATGTTCGGCCTTCACTTGCTGACAAGTAAGGCACTTAGACACGAAAGCTGCCACATCTCTCTTCATACCCCGCCACCAAAACTGGCGACCCAAATCCCGATACATCTTAGTGCCTCCCGGATGCACCGCAAGGGCGAATGATGAAACTCTCGGAGTACCTCCTCTCGGCAAGACTCCGGCACAAACAGACGGTCTCGGTATCTCACACTCAGGTCGGGATACACCGTCAAACCCTTCTCAACCTTCCCACTGGAATCTTCTCTCGGAGGGATTCTACCTCAAGGTCACCCTCTGAGCCTCTAACACTCGAGTCACAAGTGTAGGCTGCGCAACAACAGAAAACAAGGCCGCAGCCTCAACGGATTCGCCCAGAAGCAAATCAAACTCCCAAGTGCACCCAACATCTCCCACTCCCGGATGGCTATACTAGCTATGTCACCAACAGATTTCCTGCTAAGGGCATCGGCCACCACATTGGCCTTCCCCGGATGATAATGCAACTCGAAGTCATAATCCTCAATAACTCCATCCACCTCCTCTGCCTCAAATTCAAGTCTTTCTGTGTAAACAGATATTTCAGACTCTTATGATCCGAGAATACCTCGAACCTCTCACCAAAAGATAATGCCTCCAAATCTTCAAGGCAAATATCACAGCTGCTAACTCTAAATCATGCGTAGGGTAATTCTTCTCGTGAATTTTCAACTGACGTGAGCCATAGGCAACCACTTTCCCCTCTTGCATCAACACACAACCCAGACCCTCTCGTGAGGCGTCACAATAGACTGCATAACCCAACCCTCTCTCCGGAATAATCAAGACTGGAGCGGTGGTCAGTCTAACTTTCAACTCCTGAAACGACTTTTCACAAGTCTCACTCCATACAAATTTGACTCCCTTCCGAGTCAATCTAGTCAAAGGCGAAGCTAACCTGGAGAAATCCTTCACAAACCGGCGATAATACCCAGCTAATCCCAGAAAACTGCGGATCTCAAACACACTCTTAGGCTGTGCCCAATCTTGCACTGCCTCAGTCTTGGATGTATCAACAGACACCCCTTCCCCAGAAACCACATGGCCTAAGAACTTTCACCTCTTCTAGCCAGAACTCACACTTCCCAAACTTAGCATAAAGCTTATGGGCTCTAAGTAACTCAAGCACCACTCTCAAGTGTTCCTCGTGCTCCTCCTCAGAAGGTGAATAAATCAGAATGTCGTCCACGAAGACGACTACAAAACGATCTAAGAATTCCCGGAAGATCCGGTTCATCAAATCCATAAACACTGCCGGTGCATTGGTGAGCCCAAATGGCATCACCAGAAACTCATAGTGGCCATACCGCGTACGGAATGCCGTCTTCGGAATATCCTCCTCCCTGACCTCAACTGGTGGTAACCCGATCTCAAATCTATCTTAGAGAAACAACGGGAACCCTTCAACTGATCGAACAATCATCTATACGAGGCATAGGGTACTTATTCTTAACCGTAGCCCGATTCAATTTCCGGTAATCTATACAAGTCTCAAAGCACCACCTTTCTTTTTAACAAAGAGGGCCGGTGCTCCCCACGGCGAAACACTAGGACGGATATAGCCCTTATCTAGCAACTCCTGGAGCTGAATCTTCAACTCAACTAACTCGGCTGGGGCAAAACGATAAGGTGCCATAGAAATTGGCGCCGTGCCGGGCACTAGGTCAATAGAGAACTCAATCTCTCGATGCGGTGGCAAACCAACAAGATCCTCGGGAAAGACGTCCGAGTACTCACAAACCACCCTTGGCAACACAATCTGGGTCTCATCAACTCACTAATCGAAAGATTAGCAAGTAGACCACTAAGCTCACTCCGCCCTCGCGAACATACCCCGGGCAAAACACTACCAACCCGGTCCCCCAGAAAATGAAAACACTCTCCGCACGGTACAACAAGTGACCCTCTGGCGGTAGCAATCAATAACTGCCCGGTATGACGATAACCAGTCCATACCCAAAATAACATCAAAGCCCTTCATAGGCATAACTACAAAAAAAATGGGATTCTATGATCATCGACCTCTATATCACAACCCCTAACACCTTGTTTCAAGATCAATTCACCCCCAAGAGGTGACACTACACAAATAGGAGATGCTAACTGCTAACTCCAACTCCAAAACAGATGCAAATGCAGCAGACACAAAGGAATGAGATGCACCCGTATCAATCAAAACATAGCAACCGAATTGCAAAACAAGAAGGTACCTCTCACAACGATGGAGCCGGTACAAGATCCTGCGCGGTAACAGCATACACGCGCCCAGACCTCTGATCAACCTGCTCACCCCTAGGAGCATAAGACTGCTGCACAGACTGGGACGATGAAGCCCCCTGATTGGCCCTCGAGGCCTGACCCGACTGAGCTGGCTGCTGACCCTGAGTCTGCCTCAAACCAGATGCACCAGGTGTGCCACCCAACTGCGGGCAATACCTCTTCATGTGCCCTGCCTGACTGCACTAAACAAGTGAGCGGCTGGCCTCTACCCTGACTCTGGCTCTGAGATCGAGCCGAAGAAGATGCTGCTCTCTGCCTCCTCCCTCTGAGGACAAACTGGAGACTTGTGGCCCAGCTGGCCACACTTGAAACAGGTAATGTCTCCCTGGCTGCCTTTCCAAACTAGCACTCGGCACTGGAAAAGTCGATCTAGAAAAGCTACCCTGAGACTGCTGAGGAGTAAAACCTCTCTGTCTCTGCCATCACTCTGGCCATCCTGACTCCTCTTGGAGCCTTTCTGCCCTTCCTCCTCTTCCTGCATCATGATCTCAGTATGGGCTGCAGCATCAACCAGACGCCCATAATCCCGAATCATAGACCCAACAATCTCAACTTGAGGCCACGCCTCAACTTCTTCTCAAACTCAATGCAACGGCGTTCCTCAGACGCCACCAACTCAGGTGCAAACCTGGACAAACTAGTAATGCAGCCTCAAACTCGGCCACTGAAGAACTGACTGCTTAAGCTGGCAGAACTGGTCTCTCAGCTTCCTCCTGAACTGCTGGAGATAAACTCTCCTGGAAAGCATTCACAAAAGCCTCCCAGTACCTCCTATACGACCCTTGTGAACTTCCACCACTGACCCGCATCCCCCTTCAGCTGGAAAGATGCCAAGGTCACCTTCAACCCCTCGTCTTCGATGCCAAGCATCTCAAACGTCTTCGTTGTCTGTTCGAGCCATTCATCTGCCTTAAGCGGCTCTTTAGGATCACCCAAAATTCGTCCGGATTGGACCGGAAGAACTCCCTCTTCAGAAAAGAAGGTCCTGCATCTGCAACAACAACCTGAGCCTGATTCTCAGCCTGAGAATGCCTACTGACTCCCTGAATGCCCCTGCTATCTCTCGGGCTAAAGCGCCCATAGCCTGCTGGCCTACTGGCTCGGCCACATTGGCCTGGCCAACACCCTCCTGCACTGCTGGAATCTCCTGTACTACGGAATCTCCTCTGGCACAGGCACTTCCTGCCTACCCGGCCTACCACGCCTACCGCGTCCTCGTCCTCGTCCTGACATCCTAATAAAGAAACAAAGACGTTAGCACATTAATAAATGTGCCGAAGCTAAACACTCGCGTCCTAATGCATTGGACAACAATAATTCATTCCACGTAAGCACATAATCACATAAGCACCTACGAATTTCATTCCTGGATAATGATAGTCCCAAAGCGTTACTATAGTTCCGGTTGGAAGCAGCAGTGATCAAGTGCCTTTCCAACAAGACTACTAGAAACTCAAGGGTCCAATCAACATCCTAGAAACTACGTTCCATACCCACATAATCACATAAACATGTTATCAATAAGCATATAACATACACTAAGTCTCTATCAAACGAGACGAACCCATTGTGATACTAATCACTTCCCACGTACCCAAAGTATTCAAACCCGGTACGCTCTGATACCAAGTTGTAACGCCCTCAAAAATAACCCATAACATACAATAATAAGATGCATTACTCAAGTAAATAAATCACAATTCATTAATCAGAGTATTACTAAAATAAGACATTACATGTACATCAAAATAAATGCCCTATCGGGCTTACAACTTTGCCAAGCCAACACTTGGACACAAATTATGAGTTCTAACTCATACAAATAAAGCCCTAGGCTTGAATGTTTACTGTAAGCAAATAAAAACAAATAATTAAAACAAGGCTTCAAATCCAGTTCCTTCCAAGCTAAGTCCTTGGAGTAGCGAATCACCTGGACCTGAAAATGATGTTCCTTATAGGGTGAGCCACAGGCCCAGTAGAAATATACTAAACCAATTATAAGCATTGAATAAAGCAATAGCATTCCAATAGATGGTTAACATGATAATCAATTATTCAATATACAATCTTAAGACACTAATGTCTATGACACTTATCAATATCAATATTATCAATATGGTTCAGAACCTGGCCAAACTTACAACTGTGAACTATATAGCATTATTCACATTACTTCCAATATCAACAACACAAATGAGACTCAGGCTCATATCAAAACACTTCATACTTCAAATTGAATACACATTTTGTGCTGTATCAATAAACACTTCAATATAATAAGCACACATAAAAGTGATGCTAATGGAGTCCATCCCCTATCTCTCCAAACAAAATCCGGTTTAGAGTCATCTCGTATCTTCCCTAAACGTGAGAACATCCCTTCTCCTCCACACAATATGCATATGCAATGCTCAACCAATACATGTATTTTTTGTATTAATTCAATAGTCAAAATTAATGACTTAGCCAATGTGGATTATTCCAGGTTTGCCCATCCAATTGCAATGTCTACAACAATTATGACTATCCTCCACCGATAGCCCAAACAGTTATTTCTAAACAAGAAATAAAACATAATCACAATAATAATCTCCACAGTTAAATAGGAGAGTGATTAAATAATCAACTACACCATTTAAACTTATAAATTCCCAATTCCCTGAATTCAACTAATATTCCAATTTTCCTCAAATTAATTGTACAAATCAATTTATTAAAACAACTAGGGTTTTTTCCAAAATTACCAAAATACCCCCCATATTAAAGTACCAAAACTTAGAACAAAACTCATAAGATGGAGTAGGAAATCCCTACCTCGAAGAAATAACCCAAAAATTAGAAACGTGATGATGACCCAAAACTCCAAAGTGCTCCAAAACCAAGATCGTTCAGATTAAACTGAAGCCCTCGACCCACACTATCTTTTTAATAAAGGATCTAGGGTAGAAACACACTCTAAGTAGATCAAACCTAAGAGAAAAGGTGAGTAGGGAGAGAGAAAACTCGGAACTAGGGTTTGGGATCAAAAAGAGGATGAAAAACTGTTTAAAATCCCGCTGCTGCGTATTTATATAAAACAGGCTCGCTCGAGCGAAGACATGGTCGCTCGAGCGACCAGACACAAGAAACGCTCGCTCGAGCGAAGAAAATCTCGCTCGAGCCAAGAATGCAATGCTTCAGGTCTGCAACCTAGAAGCATGCTCGAGCGACAGAATGCTCGCTCGAGCGAAGAACTCGAAAACATACACCTTGCTCGCTCGAGCGAAGAAAAGCTCGCTCGAACGAAGAAACACTGCTCTCAGGTCTATACCAGACGCAATCTCTCGCTTGAGAAAAGAAACCCTGGCTCGAGCCACCAGAGACAAAACTCAACCCTCGCTCGAGCGACCAACCCAAAAACTGGACAGCAACACTTGGTTTCCGGACCCAACCAACCTGAAACAAACCTGCCCAACACATCCTATAACTCAAATGAGAAAATAAAGGACGACAGCAACAATTATACAATGATAGGATCCACGGAACCTAAGTCCGGATACAGTAATAAAATAGAAAAAGACCGGGGTCGCTATAGAAATGGCAGAAAAAGTGATTTAAAAAGTCACTTTCGCGATCTGATATACGTACAGTCTGCTCAAGCGGAGAGTTTGACGCTCGAGCGTTGGACACAAAAATTCGACCGCTCGAGCACAATGAAGGCTGCTCGAGCGCCAAGACACTACCCACTCGAGCGTAAAATACACTTGTCTAGTATTTTACAGATTTCTGATAGTCGCTCGAGCGCAAAAGGGGCCGCTCGAGCTCAGACCCGCTCGAGCGTAAAAAACTCCGCTCGAGCGTGAAAAACACTTCTGCAGTATTTTTGAAGACGCACAAAGTATTGAAGGATTGCAAACCCCGCTCGAGTGGAAGACCAAAATTCTGGGCAACAAGGTTCTAGACCAATTAACAACCAACCTGTTCTAAACATGCCCAAGACATTCCAAAACTCAAATTCAAGGAGTAAAGGATGGAAATAAGGTATAGACAACGACATACAACTACGAAACCCGAGTCCGGAATACGATAAATGACAGGGAAAAACCGGGATCATTACAATTTTAGTCGCCGTATATTGAGGTTTGGCTACTAAAACCATTTAGTCACTGAATGGAAAATAAAAAATCATTTTTTTACCTTTGGCGGCCAAAACTTTGGGCGCCAAAAGTTTATTTTCAACGACAAAAAAGAATTTTAGTCATCGTATATTGCGTTTTGGCTACTAAAATCATTTAATCGCCGAATGGAAAATAAAAAATTATTTTTTATCTTTGGCGATCAAAAAAGTTTATTTTCAGTGACAAAAAAGAATTTTAGTCGCCAAAAAACTAAAATTCTTGGAGGGAGACATTTCAAATATTTTGGAGGGATTTACAAAATACTTTTAGCGACTAAAAAATTTTAGTCGCCAATAACCATCTATATAATTAATATCTCACGATCTCACTTTTCTCTCCAAACCCTAAACAAAACCAGTGCCTCTCTCTCTCTGTCTCCTCAGCGTCCTTTCCCTTTCCCTCTCCCTCTCTTCAAATTTTTTTTTTGAACTATCACTCTCTTCAGATTCTTCTCCCTCATCTTCTCCCTCATCTTTTTTTCATTCAACCTCTCTACCTCTCTCTCTCTCTCTCTCTCTCTCTCTCTCTCTCTCTCTCTCTATAAACCTACATTCTTGCAGCATCAGATTTGGCCTCCCTCTCTCCATCAATGAACTTGTCGACGGCGGTGGAGGGCTTCCGGCGTCTACCTTCTAACGTCCCTTCTCTACATCAACTAAGTAGCTTTGTTTACCCAAACACATTAGCAACCCTAGATCCCCAAATCTCCTCCATTGACAACCAAGAAAAATCTTTTTTTTAAAAATAAATTCTCTAGACTTAACTTGCATTTGATCCCCATGGTGAAAAGCTATGTGATATGAATAATAGACTTGCTACAATGTTTTGTGAATGTTGAATAATGGACTTGTTGAAACACATTAGCAGCCTCTGTGATGTTCATACATAATGAACATTTTGCATTGCAAGTGTATGACGAAATGCCCCAATGATTTATTTATTTTTATTTTTTAAAATAATGAGATACATGTGAATGGGAGCAAATGGCCAAAACACCTGTGAAAATTAAGTGATTTAGAAAACAAAGCATGTGTAATATGTTTAATTAAATTTAAATCTCATAAGCCAACCATTACCTGTGGAATATATTTTTGCTATCTGTTGAGCCAATTCTTATATTGGATAATTATTGGAATATCCCAACAGAGGTATAACTCATCTGAAAGTTCTAAGGGGCTATAATAATAGTGAAGTCCTCCCACTCATTTTGAGAAGTGGAGCATTGCTATGAATTTTGGTACAATAACATGAAGGGTCATAAAATAACCACACAACTTTGCCTTTTAAAATATAAAGATCATATTCTCTAGTTTTGCTCTTCTTTTTACTGTTGTAATTAGAATTAGACTAACAGTAAATATCTTCAAGGAAGCCAAGTAGAAACACACAAATTCTGCTTATGTATCAGTAGTTTAAGTGGTATTCTAAGAACCCAATTAAAAAAAAAAAAAAAAAAAAATCTATTCAGTTCTATGGTGTTCACATAAGTAGTGCTATACAAACAAAAATTATGTACAGAATTTTGATCCAAATAATGTGGTAACCTTGTGTCCTTTCACTTTAAAAACAAAAGTCCAGTGGCCCATCAATTGAGGGGAAAATGTAGCTTTTAGAAGTAGTTGAAATATAACTCCTTTAGTATTGGATTCATGCTGAATTTTGTTGTGGTTTCTTTATGCTATTTATTTGATTTGGGTCCTTGGATTTGTGAACAGAAATGAAAAGGAAAAGAAAATGAAGGGGAAGAAACTAAATGCCCTTTTTTTTTCTTTTTTTTCTTTTTGTTTCTTGTGGCTTGGTTGAATTAGGAAAATGAGAAAGAAATGAATAGCTATTAGTGAACTCATTTGATCTAGTGCTATTTATTTGATTTAGGAAAACTAAATGCTATCTATGTTTGGTCCTCTATCATTCTCTTTAAGGAACCATTACTTGTCATAGCTTAATGAATAGTTTCAGGGTTATGATGCATGGCTGTAATTTTCATGGCATTGGTTCTTGATTCTGAATGTTTGGTTGCACCTTCAGTTTGAGTAGATTATACATGAAAATTGATTTTTTGGGGGTTTCTTGACATCATTTTTTTGATTTGCAGGTGGTTTGGGACTCTTCATAGAACTTCCACAACGTTTTCCTAACAACATACAAATATTACTTGAAATGGCAAAGGTATGCATTTCACTGAAGCTAAGCTTGTTATGTTTGCCAAAGAAGTTTAGACTTTGCTACCATTTTGTACTCAACTGAGTGCAAACTTCAGTGACTTTCATTCAAGGCTGAATGATTTGTGTTTTGTCCTTTGCTTTTGTACTAAAATATGTAGGCCACCTCTATCTACATTTGGTGCGTTCAACACTTGTTGGCATGAAAGCCAAAGTCAAACAGTTGCTTAGGAAATTATAAAGTGTGGATGCTAATTCTTTTAGCTAGTTGAAAGAAACTTCGAGTACTAGAGTGTTATTCCTTTTATACTACAGAGTTATCATTTTACTGTTTTGTGTCTGGATTTATTGAAGATGCATTTGGACTCTTAAATATGTTGTTTGTTTACAAATCTAGTATTTGTTAAAGACCAATAAAGGAATGAAGCCCATAAAAAATGAAAGGCATAATTTCTTCTCTCATGATATCATTCTTCTTTTTGTTTAAAGTTCTTAATTTGGGATATTTAGAATATAGCTTAGTTGCATCAAGCCCTTTTCTCTTTGTCAAACCTTCAAAAAAAAAAAAAATGAAAAACCTCTATAGATTTTTAATATATTTTGATCCACATAATCTAATTTGCTTTTGGAATTGAATCAACTGCATTATTGATAACCACTGGAAATAAGAACCTCAAAATGAAATTGGTGGGTATTGAATTAACTCACAATTAAACATGATCACAATTGCCATTATAGTTTTAAGTAGAGACTTTGGGCAAATTATAACCTCTTTTCTTGTATACTCTTTTGTTATGAACCTACTCTTTTGTGAGATGTAGACTCCTCTCTGCCCAGCTCAAAGAGGATCAAGCTAATGATTGGTTTATTAATGAGTGGCAGCTACCATTATCTGTACTGAAATCTCATGCCTTTGTATGCCTTTGCATCAACTATAATTGCTAGTTATATTTCGCCAGGAATGTAGGCATGAAATTACTTAATCCTAAGCTGTCATCAGATCTGGTGTTTACTGCTTTTTAACTTTACATTCCCTCTCATATTGCCATAAAAACATAAGAACCTAATATATGGAGTTTCAAGGTATCCCGAACAGTTAGAATTTTGATATTGATGTTTCAGATGTATGTTTTTACGGCAGTCATCATTTTTGTTTAACAGGAAATCATCCCTTTGAATTTGAGCCTTTAACAGTTCTCATTGCTTTGTGAATGCAAATAGTTAAGAGAGGCAGTGTTGACTGGAAAACAGAATCAAGGTTGGCCAAATGGGGTTTGGTGATAAAGCATCGATGATCATTGCATCTTTAAGGTGTGCTGTTGTTGAAGTTGAAGTTGCAACACAGGCAAATGACATCAATCAATCTTTAGAAAAATTGTATTAATAGGCAAAAAGTTAGAATTATTAATTTTATAATTATTATAATTTGCAGTGTATAATATATCAGAATTATTAATTTTATAATTGTTACAATTTGAAATGTCAATTTTATTGAATATGTGCTAATGGTTTTTTTTTTTTAGATTGCTTTTGCGTGGGCTATTGTGGATATTTATTTTTGTGTACAAACAGCATTTTTCTGTACATGGAAGGCACATATTTTTGTACAATCCTCTATTGTGGAAATTCAGTGTTTTTGTATTTAATATTTAATTTAGATGGATTATACTTGGTTGGTATGGATTTATATGATATTTGGAATATGATGTTACAAAAATTTTTGGATAGTTAATAATGAAATGAGTATTATTGATAATGGATTTAGATTATAATTGATAGATGTATTATTCTGTATATGTATAGGTTACAGATTGCATTGATAATGGAATACATATAATTTAGAAATTAATGAAAAATATTCAATTTATGCATTTTTAAAAAAATTAATAAATAGAGCTTTTGGAGACTATACATTTAGTAGACCAAAATAAAAAAGGGACTTGTTGGCGACTAAACAGTTAGTAGGCAAAAAAAAATGGAAATTTTTGGCGACTAAAAAATTAGTAACTAAAAAAGAGTATTATGATTTTAGCGACTAAAAAATTGGTAGCCAAAAAGGAGTGCCACATTTTTAGTGACTAAATATTTTAGTCGCTAAAACAAAAAAGCACATTCATTGAAAACTTTGGGCGACTAAATTTTTAGTCGCCAATTGCTGACTTTCGGTGACCAAAAAAAGTTAGTCGCCTATTCCTTTCCTTTCGGCGACTAATTGTTTAGTCACCAATTTAGGACTTTCAGCGACTATATATTTTTTAGTCACCAATACCTTTCCCGACAATCTTCCCGCGACCAAGCCGGCGACCAAACTATTTAGTCGGGAAAATTTTTCGGCGACTTAAAATTTAGTCGCCAAAAGTACAATTTCTTGTAGTGTTAATCAATTCAATAAGTTAATCTTAACCAACTTAAACTTCGTTTGGCATTGGCTAATAGAGCCAATTTTTTTGTATTTGGACTTTTTTAGCTTGACTTTTTTAACCTTGTTTGGGTTAGATTTTTTGACTTTTCTGAGAGAAAAAGTGTAATGATTATAGTTTGGATGTGATATTTTGTCTTGTTGGCTTACGTAACCTATTTTGGACTTTTGTATTTTTTTAGGGGATTTTTGGTGAAACCCCCCTTTTGGGCCTTTTTATTAGGGTAAAGGATAACCTAATCAATTTTCTTTCAAAAAGCCCCTGAGTAGAAAATTCCTACCTTAATAAGGACATTTTATAATTTCTATTTTTTTAATCACAATATTGCCCTTCTATATATACGTATCATACATTTGAAATATTTGAAATTTGAGCTGAAGATTTCGCAGGAACGAAATCAGGAACGAAATCGATGAAGACGATCTCCAAATCTGAAGATCTCGCAGCCGAAGATCTCTCACTTGGTCAACAATAGACGATCTCGCCGCCGATGATCAACACTCTCAATTAAACGAGAGTTTCATTGAGATTTGTGACTATTGATCGAGTTTTAGAGGTTTTTCTTCTCAATTAGGTATGTTGATTTGTTGATTAATTTTTTTGGTTTTTGTTTGTTTTTTTTTTTTGATCTATTTTTGTTGTCTTTAATCTGATTTCGTTTGACAGAATCTGAGTAAAATTTTACTCTCATTCTCTGGTTCTATTGCTCTGTTTTTTGTTTTAGAGAATGAGAGTAAAATTTTACTCTGGTACGTGATCTGTTTAGAATGAAAGTAAAATTTTACTCTGGTGTTAGAATGACAATAAAATTTTACTGTCAAGAGATGGTCATTGCCAAACACTTCAGCTGCCACAAGCACTGCCTCCGCTGACGTTGATCATGTTTATCGCAACTTTTGCTTAGATAAAAATAGCTTAGATAAGCAAATATTTTGATTATTGAGAACATATGGGAGATATGTTATTTAGCTTATGCGTTTTAGTTATCAATTTTTAACTAACAAAAAATTGCACCAAACAAGTTCATTGTCTGCAAATAATACCATTTCTGTAAAGTACAAATTTACTATGATGTTGAATGGTTGTCTATGGGTGTGATGAGCCTGTGGTTTCACAGTAAAATTTTACTTTATTTCAGAGTAAAATGTTACTTTTAGATTAAAATTTTACCTTATTTCAGAGTAAAATTTTACTTTTGTACAAAGTAAAATTTTACTTTTAGATTCAGATTCAGAGTGTAACATTTTACTCGTTTTTCAGAGTAAAATTTTACTTTTAGATTCAGAGTCTAACATTTTACTCGTTTTTCAAAGTAAAATTTTACTTTTATGCAGAGTAAAATTTTACTTTTAGATTTAGAGTGTAACATTTTACTTTTATTCATAGTAAAATTTTACTTTTACGCAGAGTAAAATTTTACTTTTAAATTAAGGGTGTAACATTTTACTCTTAGATTCAGAGTGTAACATTTTATTCTTATTTCAGAGTAAAATTTTACTTTTATGCAGAGTAAAATTTTACTTTTATATTCTTTTTGTAACATTTTACTCTTATTTCAGAGTAAAATTTTACTTTTATGCAGAGTAAAATTTTACTTTTAAATTCATGTCTCAAGTTGTGTTGATAACACACTATATGAGTTGTCAATCTTTGGCAAACCAAATAGTAAAAATTAACTCTAAAATATAGTACAACTAGGGTATGCCCGTGCCTGAAGACACAGTGACCATTAATATATGAAAATATAATTGAATATAAAATTATTGGGTTAACATGTAATTTATTTAATTTGTTGGGAAAAAAAATTTGAGGTGAAAATATAAATAGATGATCCGTATGGTTTTGAATTTTCAAATGAATTTTATAATTAGATTTTTTAAAAGAGTTTGGAGTATTGTAATATGATGACACAAATGCAAACAAAGATCATATCACCAAATATTTACTATTGTAGTATTTTTGTTTATGTAACCCACTTGCAATTTGTAATAGAAAATAAGCATTTTATTATCCTAGCCAATAACAGTACCCAAATAAATTTCTATATTCACATTTTTTTAGATAGTGAGTTTTGGTTGAAGTAAAGAAGAGAGATCTCAAAGCTATTTTGCATCAATTTTAATGTAATGGTTAAAATCTACCAATTTTTATGGTTTGGTGGTCAGTTTATTGTGCAGAAAATTAAATAAATGAAAAATAAATAAATTGTATGCTGCTTGGTGAATAAATCAATTTGAACATAAATTTTCCAAATTTATAGGTAAACGAAATAGTGAAAAGTAAACACATAATTGCTACGTAAAATTCAAGCACAATAAAAGTATAAGATTTTAAACAAACAACAAAATCCCACAACACAAAACATCTATATAAAAATCAGACGAAATACGCCAGCCAATGCTATGCAATAGAAAAAAATAAACAACAAATTAAGCACACCAGCCAATGCTCTGCAATACAAAAAAATGCCAAATAACAAATTAAGCACACCAGCCAGTGCTCTGCAATACAAAAAAAATGCCAAATAACAAATTAAGCACACCAGCCAATGTTCTGTAATACAAGAAAAACACCCTTCCTAATAAAAAGATAACCAAATAAAAATGATTAGTTTTGTTTAACCTAATTCAAGAGCATATTAGGAAGAAAAAACAAAAAACAAAAAATATATATCACCTAGTGTGTTACATTTACAAAAACAAACTCATAGCATAAATCAATAATTCAAATGAAATTATCTAACATACATCTAAACTTAGTTATAAATTTCACATAGATAAAAGGCTTTACAAAACTATTGTAAGTAATAAATTTCACATCGATCGGAAACTTTACAAAATATATGTAGCTAGCATATGTACGCTTTTCACAAAAATAAATATGAGATTCAAACTTGTTCTTTCTTAGAAATCCTAGGAGCGCCTCATCACTTTCCAAAAAGTCCTCGTATCAACTTGTATGTATCCCCAGTGAGGAGCATGCACGACAATCTATTAATTTATGAAAATAAAAAAAAGTTAGTATATTAGCAAAAGAAAATTTATATATATATCAAAACACTTTCAAATTGAAATTACCTTGTTACATCCCCATCGAAGCAATCTAGTTGTATTTATATTTTTGAGCTCCATATATTTTTTAACCCAATCCTACAAAAGTCGACACATATAGTAAAATATTTTTAAAATAACAATTTAATCAATAGAAACAAATTTCAATAAATAAATTGTACCTTTTGACAAAAGTGGTTTGATCCATAAGTAACACTATAACAAAATTTCAGGATAAACAATGTTTGTAGTAGAATCTGGCTCATCATTGGGAAGGAGGACACTTATACGATCAAAGATGTGCATCTAGATAGGGCCACATACAATTGCCCATGACTAAACACTGGTGTGCGCAAATCAACTCCAACAAATTTCACAGATTGCCCTTGAGATTTATTAATGGTCAGGGCATATGCCAATCGAACTGGAAATTGACGTCTTGTCATTCGGAAAGGCATTTCTGAAGAAGACGGTGTCAAGGATATCCTTGGTATGAATACCAAATTGCCACATTTTTCTCCAGTTAAAATTTGAGCTTCAATTATGCGAGTATTGCATCTAGAAACCATCAATCTTGTGCCATTGCACAGTCCATCTTTTGGTGCAATATTTCTTAACAACATTATAGGACAACCCACTTTCAACTCTACCTTAAAAGCCGGTAGCCCAGGAGGATCTAATGAATTTAAATATTCATTAGGATATCTATTTATTATAGTACGATCAATTTCATCATCTTCAGACATCTTGTCTGCTGCCAAATAAGTATGTGTGTTGCCGGGAAAAATATTCAATGCTGCAGTATTGATAGCACTGACATCATCATTCCGTGCAGAAAGAATTGTACGTTCAGTTAAAAATGTTGCAGTCGATGTCATTGCCACATCCAGTTGCGGATAAACTACTGAGATTATGTCTTTTAGATCTTGGCATTTGTGTATTGTTGATGGAAGTTTAACAATTTCCTGAGGATTGGTCCCAATCTATTTATAAAAATAAATAAATAAAATAGTAAGTAAAATCAATTAAAGTACATAAACGTAAATATATTTCGTCAATTTAAAAGAACCATATAATAGAGAAAAAGTTTGAAGAAATATTACCTCCATCAAGAATTTTGCAAAATTAGCATTTTCAAGATTTGCATGATTCAAGCGCATGTTCAAATTTAAAGACAGAACATGTATATCCTTCCATAGAAAAGAGTGTCTTAATGATGCATTCACAATTTGCTCACGGACTCCTTTGGTTATAACTGGTAAGATTTGTCGAAAATCTCCACCAAGAACAACAGTGATACCCCCAAATGGCTTTTCACTATCACAAGTGTCCCGAAGTGTGCGATCAACTGCCTCAACACAATGTCTATGCTGCATAGGAACTTCATCCCAGATTATAAGTTTTGTTTCTCTAAACAATTCTGCTTGTAATGATTGCTTGCTAAATCCACAAATTGAATTTTCCAATACATCCAACGGAATGGAAAATGTTGAATGAGCAGTACGACCTCCTACCAATAACAATGATGCAATTCCAGATGAAGCCACAGTAATAACAATATGGCCAAGGCTGCGACACTTTAATGCAATCGCATTGTACAAAAACGTTTTCCCTGTTCCGGCACCTCCATTCAAAAAGAAAATAGTTCCTTTATTTTCAAAGACTGAGGAAGTGATTGCATCATAAGCTGTTCGTTGATCATTGTTGAGGCGATCAATAATAATTTCTGCATCTGCCTGTTGTGCCTCATTATGCAGTTGTTGATGTTCGAATATCAACCTGTTACCAACTACTGCACTCCAATTTGTAGAAGGTTGTGGCATTGGCGGGAAGTCAATTAAACTTTTTCCTGATTCTTGGAGCATTTGATTCAAAAGATATAGACCATAGTCTTCAATTTGAGCCTCAGTTGGTTCAGAAATGGCAAACAATGTTCGAATCTTATGTGCAAGATCATCACATATATGCATTGAAAATTGATTCCATAACGCATATGGTTGCAGTGGAGAGCACTGAGTAAGAATAATAGTAAACAATCTCCTTAATTGATAACCAGTTTTCATAACTGCAGCCTCTTTAAGGCATTGTATCCATTCTTCATCATCTTCTAAAAGTCCTCTTGCAACACATGCTGATTTAAACGTATCATGCAAACATTGTTGACCGTGCGTAAACATTGAAACGATTTTGGTCCTTTGACAACAGTTAATAGCAAACGCAAATAAAATCTCTCACCACAATTAGGGCTAGCAAAGTACATTCTACCGATTGCATAGCCCTGCTGCCTTGGTTTCCATCTCTTTTCTGAATTAAGCCAAACAAAATGTTGTGGAAATTCTTGGTAAGTGAATGGACATTCATCTTCCATAGAAGCGCAACATGCAAAAAAACCAGTAAGAGTTGACATTTGTTGGCCAGCTCTAGAAACAATTGCTTCTAATGATTCATCAGGATTAAAAAGAACGCGGTGCATTCCAGGTAAATGAAGTGCTAAGCGTACAACTGTTGGTATCTCTGCATGCAATGGATAACCAAATATTCGCCAAGCAGCTTCTGGAGGTCCAATATACCTCGCATCGAGATATTGTTGGATCTCATTTATCAATCCCAACACCATCGTTGTACGATCATAACCCTTATAAATGTACTTGTGTATATACTTGACGCATCTCATTCCGGCACAAACTTCCACATTTATGTGACAGTTGAAACGTTTAGAAAGATATGCATTGTATGGTACGATGTCTCTGTTATCAACTTCTTTCCCCTCACAATATGAGCTTGACCATTATTGCGACGACGATAGATAGGATATCCATCTTGATCCATAGTAGTTGTTTCTGCGAACGCTCGAGGGTATCTCTTAGTGCATTTACCATTTTCCATACATGGTGCTTGTGGATTTCGAGCACCACATGGTCCATGTACCATACAACACTTGATAGTTTCAAAAAGCATAGGTTCATCTTTTGGATCTGGAAATTCTGCACAAACCAATTTGTCTACTTGAGCACATGTCCGAATTTTGTCTGGACCCTTAAGAAATAGAAGTGCATGCATATGAGGAAGGCCTCGCTTTTGGAATTCAATTGTAAAAACATGCGCAACTTTATTACCAAACACTCGGTTTGTTTCTATCTCCTTCATCAAGCACTTTCTCTTTAACTCAAAAACACGGGCAATTAAATCAGGACGATCAATAGGCTTTTGGTGCGGTAATAATGCCGAAGTAATTTCTGGCCAATTAGGATTTGCAGTCATGGTGAGAAAAATGTCTGGATGTTGGTTGTATCGTGTGATAGCCATTGAGTCTTGAAAGATTTCAAACATGTGTCTAGGACCTCCAGGAAATGAAGATGGCAAAACAAACCTTTGACCAATTTGATTGGGTTGAAGGTCATTTGGATCAATATCTGTCAAATCTTGGTAAAGTTCAGCACGGATCTTCCCTTGATTAAGCTTGTAGTAAGTCAACCTATTTTGTTCAGTTGCGGCCCAAGCATCAACCAAAAACTCTTGGAACAATTTTCCAGCTCTCAAAATTGTTGAATACTCTGTGGGTCGTTCAAACAAACGATAACTATAAAAATCCATTTGAGTAAGCCGATCAGTTGAAGGCCGATCACGTTCAACATCCCACAGTTTCATCTCAGGTTCCCATCCAAGCTCACCATGTGGAAATAATAAAACATAATGTAATGGCAAATATGCTGGGTGACATTCATTGATTTGCATTAGCTCATTATTTCCATGTAGATGTAAGATAACATCTCTCATTCCACTAACCTTGGTTCCATCACCTGGTATTACAACTGCAATCTCATCTATAGTTGGTAGGTTATACCGTCGTCGATCTGTCGATGAACTGTAGTGGAGATGAGCAGGCAAATTTCGTCATGTCAAGGCTAATTGATTCAAAATTGCATGAGCCTGGCGAAATTTAGCAACGAATGCATTAACCTGTAATAAACTATCTTGAATAGTTTTTAGAACATCTCTTCTTAATTGAGGATTTCTACGATTGCGAACTTCTAAAGCTAAATCAGGGTCATAAATGTATAATTGCGCATAAGCTGCATCTTGCCCTGATTGTGGTAGTAGTGATCATGTTCGATGTCGCAATTCCCCATGGATAGTGAATGATGTAGGGCCTCTTCCAGTAAGTACTCTTGGATCTAATGTAGCACTAAGACTTGTAAAAGCATTGGTTGCATTATACACTCGAGTATAATGTCGAAACGATTTTGATTTATCATCATTCCCATCATATAATGCTTGAAGAAGTGAAGGGAGTGTAATAAGCAGAGGAAGCTTAACATTCCCTTTTGAACAACATGTTCTAAATAGAGGGCGGTTTGGAGATGATTTTACTAATTTTTCATCCATCCAATGTAATGCTGAATAGAAAGGACATAATACATCCATCTTGCCAAGAAAATGACGACATGAATTTATATGTGCTCGAGAACCAACCATTGGACTCATAGGCATATCCTCTAATTCCTCATTAGTACATAGATCCTCTTGAAGGGAAGAAGTTGTAAGAGTAGGCCTACAAATATTGGTTCTGTGTAAATTAAAATAAAATAGTAATAGTAGGAGTATGTATTTGAAGAATTAAACACAGTCTTTTACCAATTCCTTTGTGGAGCTAAAGATGTACTTGGCATTGAGAACGAACATGTGGAAGGATGTGCAACCATTGTTCATTTTTGTGCCGACTGAGTATCCTCAATTGCCTTTGTTCCTAGTTCCAAGCAAACACGACTATGACAACACGGTATTAAAGAAGTTTGTCTCAGTTGAATACATTCTCTTGATTTTTCCCGTTCTCGCCGTGCACGTTGGGCCAATGTAGCTTTTGATATAACGTTGTTATTGTGTGCCTAAAATGTGAACATTATATCATTGATACCTAAAATATAAATATTATCGTATACTATTTTATTTCTTTTTCTTCCTGCTTTGTGATAATTTTAAGAATATTTTTAAATTTTCTTTGTCCTACTTCCTTTTCCATTTTGCTTCATTTTCCCTCTTCATGCCTTGTGATATTGTTTTTTAATTATTGTTTTCTCTTTCTTCTTGCCTCATGATGATTTTAAGAAAATTGAAAATATTTTCTATGTCTATGTTCCTCTGGTTCTTTGCTTAGATGTTATAAAGTTTTTCTTGGAGTTGATAAATGTTACAATTATTTTTTAGGAAATGTAAAAGAGAGCTAAAAATACTTTGTTTGAGTGTACAAAAAACAAAGAGCACACAAAAAAAATTGACAACACAGTTTACATTTTTAAAAATATACATGATCAATGTTCACTTAAACAATATGATTGGCTTTGTTTTACTCGATAAATATTTTTTTAAAGATGTTGAATATATACCATTGGACATGCGTTTTCCTTTCTTTTGTCAAAAGAAGTTGCCTTTTCTTTTCCTTTAGACATTGCCTTGGCCTTTTCCTTTTCCTTTGCCTACCAAAAATAAATAAAATTTATTCAGAATACGAAAAAGAACATGTATTTATAGAATTTATTAAGATTACGAAAAAAGAATATGTTGAACTTGATATTTATACCTACCTTAGAATTGCGGATAATATTAAGATTGCACTCATCACGAATAACAACACTGATATTCCTAGTCTCATGGAGGAATGGGCTTGCATGAGTAGGCCTACAAATATTTGTTGTGTACAAAATAAAATTTATAAAATAAAATCTTAACAATAAGAATATGTATTTGTAGAATTAAATACAATGTTTTACCAATTCCTTTGTAAAGCTAAAGATGTGCTTGGCGAAGTAAGATGTGTAAACATTACTCCTTTATGAGCCGGTGGAGTATTAGTTATGCTTGGTGGAATAAATTCTCTCGATCTCTCTCGTTCACGTCGCGAACGTTGTCCCAATTGATATGAAGAGCTTGCCTTATCATTTCTTTCGCGTTCTCGCCGTGCACGTTGAGCCAATGCGGCTTTCGATATAACATTATTGTTATGTGCCTAAAACATGAAGATTAATTTCATAAGATGCCTAAAATATGAATATTATCATCTACTGTTTTATACTTTTCTCTTCATTTTTCATTTCTATTAATTTACTTTATCTTAATTCCCTTTCCTTCTGATATTTTGTAAAAAAATTGAAAACTTTTTCATTCTGTATCCCTCCTCCCTTATTCCTTTTTGTTCTATTCCTTTTTTCTTCTCTTGTAGATGTTAATGTCAATAGCAAAAAGCCAAAAAAGAATAATAATAATTTAAAACAAATATAATGTTTTTGTACAAATGCTATTTTAGCATGCTTCAAAAAAAACATTTCACAAATTTATATGAAACTGTTTACTATAAGAACAGTATATGTCACTGTGCAAGTAGTATGTTTTATATTTTAAAAAAAATAAAAAAAAATAATCAAGGTTCATGGTCCAAAATAAATATTTCAAAAAAAGAACTTTAAATGCAAATGTTGAAGAGCCATACTACTAAACATGCATTTTCCTTTCCCTTGCCCGAAACGATGGTCTTTTCGTTTTTCTTCAACAATGCCTTGGCAATTTCCTTTTCTTTTACCTACAAAAAATAAAGAAAATTTTTAAAGAATAAAGAAAATATATATATGTAGTAAGTTTTTAAAAAATATATAAATAAGAATATACGGTGTATACGGTGTTTTGAATAAAAAAAATCTATATAATTAAATTGGGCCTACCTCTCGAACACGGATGACATTAAGGTTACGCTCATCACGGATAACAACATTAACATTTCTTTCTTGAAGAAATTGGACCTAAAAATACAAAAGAATTAGAGGTAAAAAAAATTAAAAAAATTATACATGTAAGAAAATGAGTAAAAAGAGCCAGTATTACAGTTCGACGTAGGTCTCCATCCATCTGTAAATTATAAGAAAAGAGCATTTTGTTATAAGGAATTAGATAAAAAATTATGAAAAGAAAAGAAAATTGAATTTTGCTTATAAGAAAAATGTTTTTTTTTCTCAAATAAATAAAAAAGAAAACAACTTACGCAACCAAAAATAGTAATGTTGTCCATAATTAGCGGTTGAAGGTCAATGGTGTCTCAACCTGAAAGTGCCTGGTTATGTAAATTTGACAAAGATAACTATATGAAGGAAAAATGAGGTTTAATAATTGCCATAAAGAAAAATTAATCGCTACAAATTAACAACCTCCTAACATATTTTAGTTAACAACCTAGTTTAAGAAGTTCGTTTGTGCATGAATATCACATATGGAGAAATTGACCTACTACAGGATATAAGAAAAATTATAATTTTTTTATGTCTTCAATATACATTAAAAAGGATAGAAGAAAAAATTAAATACTCTCATAGAATCTTCATAATTTTTCTCTATTGGCCAAAATGTAGAACTATTGCAATACATGATTTTGTGGTTGATTCTATACAGTAACTTTGCACTGATAAAGGTTAATTCTTATGGATTGTATTGCCCATTTTTCCTACTAACAACTAAGTAAATTATAAAAAAATATAAATTATACTAATGAATAAAATTTTAGCAAAACTTAATTACAGAAATTTAATTACTAAATTTTCATTTTAAAATGTGAAAACAAAATAAGTAAAAAAACTACAATAAATATTTATAAAAGGGCTCACCACACTGTAACTGGAAAATTACAAATACCTTTTGTATTATCTGTATAATTGCAAATGCCTTTTTCAAAAAAGTATACTACACAGTAGCTTATTTACTCTAAGGAGTAATACTCTCATAAAAATCATTAAAAAATTATTAAAACAAATTTTTAAAATAAGTTTAAGTTTTTTCAAAAGTCCTGATAAACATCTAAAAAGTCTTTTTTTTTTGTTTGAAAATTTTCAAAAATAAAATTGAAAAAGCTAAATAAACTGGACTCTTTTTAAAGAGAGAGAAGCCTAAACATTTTAAAATAGCAGTTCAATAAAAAACTAAATTAAAAACAATTCACTAAAAGTAAAAAAAATAAGGGTTATCAAATAAAAAGGGTTAACTTTTTAATGTTCCCTTTTCCTTTCAATCAACAAATTCCCTTCAAATCCTAAATCCGAATACAGCCTAAGAGAGATGAAAAAAAAAAAAAAAAAAAAGACCTATCATATTACAAAATTAAACTGTAACAAATCTTTGTAAAAATTTATAAAAATAAAAAATAATAATAAAAAAAAAGAATAGTTATTCAGGCCCAGAAGTTAGACTTATTTTATAGGTCCAGTGATATGTTAAGAAAAGGACTGGTTGATAATTAAATATTATCTAATTATTAACCAATCATCTTCTTAACAAATCACTGGGTCTATAAAATGGGTATAAAAAATGAACTTGTATATCATTATTAAAATAATAAAAAAAAAAGACATAAGTATTCACATAATTCATCATACATTCCAAAAAAAAAAAAAACTATTCTCTAGAAATTGAACAGTTATATACTAAGATACATAACTATACACACTATATTAGACTTCTTTCTAAACCAAACATTAAAAGCTTAATGTGTAATCTAATTATTGAAAATTCGAAGACCAAACATGAAAATTCCAAGGCATTAAAGAAATCTAAGAGAGTTCATTCATTAATCCAGAACATTGATTAACCCACTGCAATTCGAAAAAGAAAGCAAGGAACTAATAAAGAATTGCAAGGGAGAGACTTTCTAACCTGAGTATTTGCTTGAGAAGCAAAATTAAAGGAATCTGAGACAGAAGGATAAAAAGAAAAACACAATTAGTAAGAGCACTCCTCAACACTAAAAATGTACACGAACATATTTTCATATTTGACGAATAAGAATATGACCATTAATGATTAATGAAAACCTCAACCCATTTGATTTAAGATGAAATAAAAATGATTGTTGACACAAAATATAAGTGTAAGAAGGCAGAATGAGGTTTAATAATTTCCATAAAAAACAATTAATTGACACAGAATTACCTACTTTAAAAAGTCTTTTTTTTTTAAATAAAAAAAATTCCAAAATTAATATTTAAAAAGCTAAATTTTGGAAGAGAGAGAAGCGTAAACATTTTAAAATAGCAGTTCAATTAAAAAAATAAAATTAAAAACAGTTCACTAAAAGCAAAAAAAAAAAGGGTTATCAAATAAAAAGGGTTAACTTTTTAATGTTTCATTTTCCTTTCAATCAACAAATTCTCTTCAAATCCTAAATCCAAATACAACCTAAGAGAGATGAAAAAAAAAAAGAAAAAAAAAGACCTATCATATTACAAAATTAAACTGTAACAAAATCTTTGTAAAAAATAAATAAATAAATAATAGTTATTCAGCCCAAAAGTTAGACCTACTTTAATGAATCAAGAATCAACCAAAAGTTAGACCTACTTTAATAAATAAAGAATAGTTATTCAGGCCCAGTGATATGTCAAGAATCAACCAATCATCTTCTTGACACATTACTGGGTCTATAAAGTGGGTATAAAAAATGAACTTGTATATCATTATTAAAAATAAAAAAAATAAAAAATAAAAAAAAAAGAAGAAAAAAAAGACATAAGCATTCACATAATTCATCATACATTCCAACTATTTAAAAAAAAAAAACATAAGTATTCTCTAGAAATTTAACAGTTTTATACCACGATACATAACTATACACACTATATTAGACTTCTTTCTAAACCAAACATTAAAAGCTTAATGTTTAATCTAATTATTGAAAATTCCAAGACCAGACATGAAAATTCCAGAGTATTAAAGAAACCTGAGAGAGTTCATTCATTACTCCAGAACATTCATTAACCCACTGCAATTCGAAAAAGAAAGCGAGGAACTAATAAAGAATTGCAAGGGAGAGACTTCCTAACCTGACTATCTGCTTGAGAAGCAAAATTAAAAAAATTTGAGACAAAAGGATAAAAAGAAAAACACAATTAGTAAGAGCACTTTTCAACACTAAAAATGTACACGAATCTATTTTCATGTTTGATGAATAAGAATATGATCATTGATGATTAATGATTAATGAGAACCTCAACCCATTTGATTAAGATAAAATAAAAATAATTACTGACATGAAATATAATTGTAAGAAGGCAGAATGAGGTTTAATAATTGTCATAAAGAAGAATTAATCGACACAGAATTAACAACCTCATAACATATTTTAGTTAACAACCTATTTTAAGAAGTTCATCATTGCATGAATATCACAGATGGAGAAATTGAACTACTACAGGATAGAAGATAAATTATAATTTTTTAATGTCTTTAATATACATTAAAAAGGATAGAAGAAAAATTAAATATTGTCATAGAAATCTTCATCATTTTTCTCTATTAGCCAAAATGTAGAACTATTGCAATAAATGATTTTGTGGTTGATTCTATATAGTAATTTTGCATTGACAACAGTTAAATTCTTATGGATTGTATTGCCCACATTTCGTACTAACAACTAATATATACCACAAAAAAAAGTAAATAAATAAATTATAAAAAAATATAAATTATACTACTAAGGCAAAATAAAATTTTAACAAAACTTCAATATAGAAATTTAATTACTAATTTTGCATTTTAAAATGTGAAAAAAAAAGAAGAGTAAAAGACTACAATAAAAATTTATAAAAAGTATCGCCACACTGTAACTGGATAAGTACAAATATCTTTTGCCTTATCTATACAATTACAAATGCCTTTTTCAATACTCTCATAAAAATTATACTACACAGTAGCTTATTTACTCCAATGAGTTACACGACACAGTAGCTTATTTAATCACAAATATATTTCCTTCACCCATTTTTCCATATTGTCCATTCAAAAGTTATATTTATTTATTTATTTATTTTTAATTATATGTTTCATATTTCCTTCACCCATTTTTGCTATTAAAGATTATAAGAATTTTTATCACCAAAAACAGAGTGCAAAATAAAATGGGTTTTTGATTATGCAACAAAATAAAACAAGGTGCAAACAGCCCTATAAATAAAACAGGGTGCAAACCCCTCTTGTTGGCACTAGATCTTTTTGCTATAAATAAAACAGGGTGCAAACAGGGTCCCACTTGGTGAATCAAACTTATAAAATTTAGCTTATTTGATCAATTTTTTTTTTCTTTTTTGGGTTTGTTTTTGTGATATTGTTTGATCAAGTTGAGAACACCCCAAACATCCAAAAATAAAGCCACAATCACCAACCCCATCTATAGAACAGAGCCCCTCAAGATTTCTTAAAAATTAATAACAAAGTCAGATATTGAAATAAACTCTAAACAATCTCCATCCCTCAATCACAAACAAAGCTTGACCTTGATAAAATCCAACACCTTTACCTACTCTACACATGCTCCGTCAAAAATGCATTCATTTCGAAACTTCCAAAGAGACTAAAAAATAACAATCAGAATTGAAAATCCGTATCCAACCCACCTGATAATGATATTGTTTGTTTTTGTGATATTGTTTGATCAAATTTAGCTTTATTTTTGTGATATTGTTTTTCTATATAATTGTTTTTGTGATCAATTTAATCAAACTTGATCAAACTTATACAAAACACAAATCATAATCTAAATTGTTAAACTTAATTGTTAAACTTATAGAATTGTTAAATACTTTTGTGGCCAACACGCTATTGATCAAACTTATAGAATTGTTAAATTTTTTTGTCTCATAATCTTAGTACAAAACACAAATCAAAGAGATTAAACAATCTTAAAAAGACCTAATCCAATCTAATTCAGTACCCAATCTAACCCAATACACACCTTCTATATCACAAAAACAATATCACAATGAATGAAATACATAGACAATATGACAGAATAAAATATGGGACAGAATAAAATATGACAATATCACAATGAATAAAATACATATACATAGACAATATGACAGAATATCACAAAAACAATATGACAAAATAAAATACATAGACACATTTCAATGAAATCAATGAAGGGTTCAATAAAAGAAAGAGATGAATCCATCTCTTAACATGGGAAAGAGAGGCAGAGTAAGTGAAGAAACACAAACAAATCTAAAACAAACAAATCATCTTGACCCATAAACAAATGTTTTGCTTCAGAATTTTTGCTTCAGTATTAACAAAAATTCAAAAAAATAATAATAAATTTTAGCAACAGTTGTAGTCAATAAACTTTCATACCAATAAAAAATAAAAAAGGCCCTGGACTGCCCATATGGTTGCTTTCTAACTTATTTATTTGTATGTAGACAGTAAGTTCCTTTTACAGTCACATCTTTCACTCTTATTTCCTATGTAAAGCCCCTAATCTTGTAACTGGAATAAAAGATTCACAAACTTAACTCATAAAGATCAGCTAGAACAATTAAACCATAAACTTTGCAATCTGTGGTTCCACAAAGCAACAGCACAATGTCCATGCTGTAAAAACACTTATTTCTTAACTTGAATGTCCAAATTTAGGATCAACCTTTCAATATACTTTATATCACGTCTTTCATCATTATCCCTTGCCTAGAACCACCCACACCATCACTATCAATATTATTAGACAATAATCTATTTTTATTTTTTTTATATGTACTCAGCAGCTCAAAAAATTTTCCTGGATGTATGGATAAGTATTGGCAGCTACATTATCACCAATGAGCATTTTTGCTTTAGAAACCTTGCTTCAGAGATAAATTTTGCTTCAGAATTTTTGCTTGAAGAAACAAATCAAACCCTCCAAATGCTTCAGATTTTTTTTTGAAAAAACAAATACATTTCGATTGAGCTTCAGGAAAAAACAAACCCTCTGAATGTTTGAAGAGACACATTTTTGCTTCAAGAAAAAACAAACTGAAGGTGGGGATGACGGGATGAGCTTACCTGGTGATGGTGGAGAAGAGAGCTTTCGATTGAGCTTTGTTCTTCCTTCTTCAGAGCTTTCTTCCTTCTTCAAAGCTTTCTCAGAGCTTTGTTCATTGATACAGATGATACATATGATGTAAAGAAATGATTTAAAGAGTGCCTTACTTGGTAAGTGCAGTGGGTTGGTGAGAGTAGATTGGTAAACAAATCTGAACCATTGAATTTTAGTCATTGATAAATCTAGACCATTGAAACTCTTTTCAATCTCAGCCATTGTTTTTAAATTGGACAAATCTAAACTATTAAAGATAGTTTGTGAGAGATATATTTTTAAGAATAAATCTGAGCCATTGCTTTTTAAATTAGATAGATCTAAACCATTAATTTCAAAGACATTTTCGAACTCACCCTTCCATTGTTATATAGATGTTACACTAAACAATAGTAAAATTTTATCAATTCAAACTAAACACAAATTGACTTTTGGACTTGTAGTGACAGTAAAATTTTACTTTGATAGTGATAGTAAAATTTTACTTTGATAGTGACAGTAAAATTTTACTTTGATTGACAGTAAATTTTTACTGTTAATTGATTGCAGATTTGTAAAATGGTTCCACCTCTTATGTTTTTATGCAAGTATGGTGATCGTATCATTGTGTTCAAGGTTGTGTCAAACTGCACGTTGAAGGATTTAACTGATTTCTTAAGTTGTAAATTGAAGAAGTTTGACAGTAGTGGTTGCATACTGTTATCGTACTGTTTGCCTGGACATTCACAATGCATGATTGATGATGATTCTGATTTTCAGAATATATTGTCTCTTGTTTATCCCCTTGGTGTTGACCGGGTTGATGTGACTATTACTGAAATGGGCATTTCAAATGAAAAACATGGAGTTAGAGAATCAGGGGATGCTAGTGGATCCAACATTACTGATAATGAAATGGATTTACTCCCTATGTTTTGTCAACATAAAGAAAGAACATTGTTGTCTTGTGGATGGGTGAATGGAATTACTCATGTAGGTCAAAGATTCATTGGAGGTACAAAGGATTTCCAGACTGCATTATGTAAATATGCCATTGAGATAGGATTTGAGTTTGTGTATGTGAAGAATGAGAAGTGTCAGGTCACTGTTGTGTGTTCAATGCAGGAGTCCAAAGCTTGTTTATGGCGAGTACATGCATCTCTAGAAAGTGCTAATAATTTTTTCTACATTAGGACTCTACATGATAAGCATACTTATAGAGCTACAGTTCGTACTTCTAAAAACTCAAGGATGAGTTCAAATTTGGTTGCAAGTTTGATTGTTAATGAAGTTCGTGGGAATCCCCAAACTCGTCCAATTGATGTTGTGCGTCAATTTACAGATCAATACGGGCTCACCATTATGTACAATCACGATTGGTTGGGAGTTGAGAAAGCTAGGACTACTGCTTTTGGAGATTTCTCTATGTCTTATGATGAGATTCGATGGTATATAGATATTGTGATAAGCACAAATCCTGGTAGTTATTTGCGTCTTGACTATAACCATCAAAGTGGACGGTTCAAGAGGTTTTTTTGTTGCATTTAATGCTTCCATTCAAGGGTTTAGGCATTGTCGTCCTCTATTGTTTATCGATGGAACTTTTCTGAAGGGGAAATATAAGGACACCTTGTTAACAGCTACAGCGAAGGATGGGGATCAAGGTAGATATTACTATAGTTTATTCAAAAGTAACAAGTTACTTATTCTCAGAGTAACATGTTACTATTATTCAGAGTAAAAATCTACTACTTTTGTCCTTTTCGTTTAATATACTTACTAATTGTAAAATGTTATTTTTCAGGTTTTTTCCCTCTTGCAATGGCAATTGTCGATACGGAGACTACAGACAGTTGGGAATGGTTTTTTATGCTTTTGTCGAATATATTGTTGGATGAAAGACCAATTACCTTCATATCTTATCAGAACGCAAGACTTTTGAAGGCTTTATCCAAGGTTTTACCTACTGCTTACCACTATTTTTGTCTCCAACACTTGAAGGCCAATTTGAGGGATAGGTTCTCTGGTCCAAGTTTCAACAATATTTTCAGGAGTAGAATAGTTTTTTTGTTTTCTTCATGTGCTTCTGCTCCGACAGTGGGATGTTTTAATTAGTGCTTGAAAGAATTACAAGATGAGGGCAAAGGGATTGTTTGTAGGTTTCTATCCAATTTGCCCTATGACAAGTGGACTAATGCATATTTTAAAAGACAAAAATACGGTGAAATGCACTCGAATGTGGCAGAGTCTTTCAATTCATAGATCCGTTAAGCTCGTCATTTGCCCACTACGAAGATGATTGATTCAATTAGGTTGAAGATCATGGATTTGATGTCGAGAAGGAGAGAACAAGCTAAGAAATAGAATACTTTTCTTTGTCCGGAGATGGATTCAACATTAGTAAATGCTCTTAAAAGTGGAAGAACTTGGTTGGTTAGTCGTTCAAGTGAACATGTTTTTGAGGTTCAATCCCGGCCATCGGTAAGTGTTGACCTCTTGAATAGAACTTGCTCATGTTACCAATGGCAATTGAATGGATTTCTTTGTGCTCACACAGCGACCTTATCCAAAAGAGCAGAGGTGATTTGCATGCACATATGGAACCATTTTATTACACTAGCAAGTTCAAAGCTTACTATGCTGAGTTTGTTTATCCAATACCCACTGTTGAGAAACCTCTTGTAGCTATGGATGATCTAGTTGTCCTTTCTCCAATTTGTAAGAAGCCACTTGGTAGGCCAAGGAAGAATAGGATTCCATCTAGGGGTGAGAAGATAAGACGAGAACAATGTGGTAGATGCGAGAAGTACGGTCATAATAGGAAGACTTGCAAAGAGACATTGCCGTGAAAGACATTATTGATTTTGTAATAGAAGTATGAAAATAATGCAATTCGTCTACAATAAATAGTCCATAGCAATAATACTATAGTATTTTAGACTAGATTTGTAAGGAGACATTGCAATAAAAGACATTTTTACTATGTTCTTGAATGGTTGTTTGTTCAAGTTTCTGATTTGCTTTGTGGTTGAGTTTGACATTTTAATATATTTTTTTAATGTGGTTGAATAAGTTTCATGTAAATGAACTTATAACGGAGTTTGTTCAGTAGGTGTAAAGGCTTGAAATGGCTGTGCTCAGCCTGTGTTTTCAAAGTAAAATTTTTCAGTATTTCAGAGTAAACTTTTACTTTATTATAGAGTAAAATTTTACTTTTTCCAGAGTCAAACATTGCCTTCATTCACATGAAAGTAAAACTTTACTGCCTTTCAAAGTACAAATTTACTATGTTGTTGAATGGTTGTCTATGGGTGTGATGAGCATGTGGTTTCACAGTAAAATTTAACTTTATTTCAGAGTAAAATGTTACTTTTAGATTAAAATTTTACCTTATTTCAGAGTAAAATTTTACTTTTATAGAGGGTAAAATTTTACTTTTGTGCAGAGTAACATTTTACCTTTAGATTCAGAGTCTAACATTTTACTCGTTTTTCAGAGTAAAATTTTACTTTCATACAAAGTAAAATTTTACTTTTATACAGAGTAAAATTTTACTTTTAGATTTAGAGTGTAGAATTTTACTCGTTTTTCAGAGTAAAATTTTACTTTTGTGCAAAGTCTAACATTTTACTCGTTTTTCAGAATTTTAAATTCAGAGTGTAACATTTTACTCTTATTCAGAGTAAAATTTTACTTTTATACAAAGTAAAATTTTACTTTTAAATTCTGGTTGTAACATTTAACTCTTAGATTCAAAATGTAACATTTTATTCTTATTTCAGAGTAAAATTTTACTTTTATGCAGAATAAAATTTTATTTTTAGATTCTTTTTGTAACATTTTACTCTTATTTCAGAGTAAAATTTTACTTTTATATAGAGTAAAATATTACTTTTAGATTCAGAATGTAACAATTTACTCATATTTTAGAGTAAAGTAAAATTTTACTTTTATGCAGAGTAAAATTTTATTTTATTTCAGAGTAAAATTTTACTTTATTTCAGACAGTATGTTAGCCCCTTAGAAAAACATTTCCAACCTGCACCAAAATTTACCACAATACACAAACTCCCCTAATGATCATCATGTAATCTTTATGCAAAAATAATCTAACAACACAACTACATATATCATCAAAGATATACAAGTATAACCTGTATCATTGTATTTTATCCATAACAACATTCATTCCTATTCAAAACAATATCATGTTATAATAATGTATTAATCATCAAACCACAGTAAAATTTACTAAAACAATAGACATAGCATGTACTATCTAATACTCTTTTAGTATTCTTTCACTTACAATTATTTTTTCACCATTTTTTCATTTACAAAAACCAAAATTACATACATCATTCACAGTAGTTCCCCAAAAGTTGTCCACATTGTCATCCTTGAGGTCTTAGCTCTTGCCCATTTTTTTTTTTTTTTTTTTTTTTTGAGGTTGAATTGTTCCTCAGTCCATGCTTTTGGATAATCATTCAAAAATTGATGCATGCTTGGAAATTGTTAATTTCATCATCTTCCATAGAATTTGCAATAGACTCATCTCTTATGATTTGGCACATGATATAACATACAATAATTCCGCAATCAACACTGTTAATAAAAATCAATATCTTGTTAGATTTAGTCAAATTTGAAAACTACCAATTCAAGCATGTAGTAGTAACATGAAATACTTACGATGTTGGGCGTTGTTATGGACTATGTTTCACCGAAACCAAGTTTGCAAACTTTCTTCTACCTCTCTTCGTTTTGTTGGCCAATTTGTTCTCCACATATGTTATCTAACATCATTGCATAATTGTTTGGTCATGATTAAATTCAAGAATAAAACACAGCAAAAAATTACTGTTAATATGATGCAAAGCACTTACAATCTTTTTTGCATCCTTAAGGTAAGGATCTTCTCTGTTGTCTCTTGGCCTTAAAGAATTGTAATGTCTCCACTTATCAAATTCAATGCCAAATACAAGAAGTGTCTAGTGGTAGGGATTTTCTTCCTTCTTGTTCCCATTGGAGTTCATGCAAAAGTGAAGGTATCTGTATCCACTCAAATCTTGCTCAAGCACTTCGTCAATTAAATGATTTCTCAAATCTCTATAACCCCATTTCACTAGTGACTGCATTTAATCATATAAGAGTGTCATGTATCAAGTTGTGTTGGTGACACATTGTATGAGTTGTCAATCTTTGGCAAACCAAATAGTAAAAATTAACTCTAAAATATAGTACAATGTTATACTAAACCATAGTAAAATTTTATCAATTAAAACTAAACACAAATTGATGGCTTACCTAACAAAGGCTTGAGAAAAAGAATGACTTATTCTTTTGTTGCTCAATCTAAACCATTTCTACAAAGCTGTCAATGACCTACAAAAACAAAAATCAATTAAATATATGTTAATAAAATGAACTATTTTAGTTATTAAAGTGAACACTAGTCATTGAAAATTGTATGGCCACTTAAATTATTTGCAGTATCACCATCTCTCAAATTTGCATCCACATCATGCAATGTAACATATACTCCATTTCCTGTGCCAGACCATATAATTGCACTAGTCATAAGGTAAAAAAAATGTTGATCAACACGTTGCAGTTTGATAACTGTAAAAATCTGTTGTTTGATAAAATTAAAATGGTCTTACTCTGTGGTTTCCAAATTGTAAATCTTGTTCAGTAGACACTTATCATTCTCATCAAGCAATTTACATATTGCAGCCTTATCTAGAAACAAAACCCTTTCAACTGGCTTTGGTTGGCTTAGAGGCAAGTTGTCAACACAAATCACTTCATTTGATATGACTTCAATTGCTTGTTTTGTGGTCTTTTTTTCATTTGCCTCTCTTGGCTCGCATTCAAAATTAGACATCTTTTTTTCTTTCTCGCCTTGATTTTGATTTTCTTGACCATAGATGTTTGCAATGGCTCTATGACTATGGGTGTTTCTTTCAATGTAGTTTGAATCCCAAAGTTTTGCTCTTGTTCTACTCCTTTAGCATGTGGCATTTCTTTAGAAGCAAAAGCTTGGGTAGCCGCATGAACTGCATTTTCTTCAATCTGTTCAACCAACTGTTTATTTTCAGATTCGAGTACTTCAAACTCCTTTCTCAGTTTCTCCATTTCTTTCTCTGTGTTGCTCATCTTTTCCATCATTTCTTTTGTTTTTGCCTCTTGATCCTCTTGTATTTTTTGCATTGTTTCCCTCATTTTCTTCAGTTCTTCAACCAATGCCATATTCTCACTTTTCAGCCTCTTGTTTTCTTTTTGAACTCGTTCTAATTTCCCAAGATCAATGAAGTTCTTCAAAGGTTGATCATCTCCTAAAGCTTCAGCTGCATGATCTTTATCTTCTTTAGTCTTCAAATTTTCCTCCATGTCCAATGCATCTGCTTCCTCATCATTGCGAATGAGATCCATTTCTTCTCTAGAAATGGGCTTCAGTTCATCGTGATTTACCTGCATTTCAAAAATAGAAAAAGAAAAGAAGTCAACAATGAAGCAAACTTTAACCACCAGAGTAAAATTTTACTCTATTTCAAAGTAAAAGTTTACTGTGATTGTAAGTAAACTTTTATTCTGTTCAAGAGTAAGTAAAATTTTACTCTGATTATAAGTAAACTTTTACTCTGTTCAAGAGTAAGTAAAATTTTGCTCTGATTGTAAGTAAAAGTTTACTCTGATTATAAGTAAAATTTTATTCTGATTGTAAATAAATTTTTATTCTGATAATAAGTAAACTTTTACTCTATTCAAGAGTAAGTAAAATTTTACTCTGTTTCAAAGTAAAATTTTACTCTGATTGTAACTAAATGTTTACTCTTATTATAAGTAAACTTTTACTCTGTTCAAGAGTAAGTAAATAAAATTTTACTCTGTTTCAAAGTAAAAGTTTACTCTGATTGTAAGTAAACTTTTACTTTGTTCAAGAGTAAATAAAATTTTACTCTGTTTCAAAGTAAAAGTTTACTCTGATTGTAAGTAAACTTTTACTCTGTTTAAGAGTAAGTAAAATTTTACTCTGTTTCAAAGTAAAAGTTTACTCTGATTGTAAGTAAACTTTTACTCCAATTTTAAGTAAACTTTTACTCTGTTCAAGAGTAAGATTTTATTATGTAAGTATAATTTTAAGCAAAGTGAACCAGTAAGGCTGAGTTTGGAAAGATGATACCTCTTCGGGCTTTAGTATTTGCAATGACCTCTTCATTAGCTTTTTCCTCAGCGTTGATAAGTCCTATCGAAGGAGCCTTGGACACAAATTTTTTCCTTGAGGTTGAATGAGGGTAGTGTGCTCGCATAACCAGTACTATACAATAAAAAATCGAAATTAGTTAATTCTCTAAAAATAGATTGCGTAATATTTCAAGTAGTTCAATTTGCTTACTAAAAGAAGAAGTACACATCCGGTTACATTTTCAGGACTTCCTAATGAAGAATGGATTGAAGTAGTCAACGTCGATGCAACTACAGTCGACCATGTATATGAATTCATCATTTCCAAATCTTCTACAAAGGCAACAAAAGCCCATCCAACTATTAGACCAGTTGTTGGTAATAGCAAAGTTGCCACAACAAATAAACACATTATTCGGGCAACATCCTCAACATCAACTGTCGTTGTGCCTTCCAATGCATCTCCTAATGCCTCTCGCAAACTCTTTACGGATATTCTTGACATATTACGAAACCTTCTATGCACAAAAGCTGATTCTTGTTTCTTCCCAGATTACGAAACCTTCTCTGAACAATATACTCTAGGAAATAAACCAAAAACACATACAAAAGTTATAGAACCAAGAATCAAGGAAACATTGTCACAATTTTGACTATACGCAACACAGTTCTGAAATTAACATGTACAATTCACATTCAAACCGAAATCAGAGAAATGACGAAATCACAATCACATTCACATACATAAATAGATACATATGTATATATACAAATTGATATGCACATTTATGTAATGAGCAAAGGCTAGAGTTAAAGTAAAGTTTTACTCTATATATAAGTAAAACTTTACTCTAATTGTAAGTAAAATTTTACTCTGAAAAATTCATGAAGCAAGTGAAATTCAAAGCATTGAAATTGCAGGACCAAAACACTACAGAAATCAAAGCAACGAAATTGAAGCAAAACTGCATACACCATTCTGAAATACCTAAATTAATTTTCAAAATTTTTAAACCTTAACATTCTCACATGATTTAGTAATTTAAAGTATTTTAAGATAGTGATAAAAATTTTAGAACAGATGATCCTTAGTGTAACCCAAAATCCCAAACTCAACTCACCCTAATGCAACAATGAAAAAAATAAAATAAAATCCTTAGCAGCCTTACAATCCCACCCCATACCATGTCAATGTAATCTCATACACCACTTGCAAAATGAAAACAAACCCAGACAGACTTCATAATATCGAAAAACTGGGAGAAAGGGGAAAAAATTCCTGCAAAATGTGTGTCCAAAAAAGAGAGTAAAGCGTAATGCGGAGTTCGATTCGAGTGCAAGCGACGAATTTGTAACGTTCCAGGGATAGAAAGACAACGTAGCTCTAGAGAATGAGAGTAATGAGACTCAGAGAAGGGTTTCCAATCGATGCAAGGGTTTTCGAATGAGGATATTCAGAGGAGGGTTGTCAATCGATAAAACAGAGTGAGGGGAGAGAAACTGTGGAATTGTTTCATATTTCCCCACTTATATGGAAGGACATTTTCAGTCAGTTCATAATATTTTTTTAATTGAGGGGATTTTGGGGTCATCGTTTTATTTTGTGGGTTTCACACAAAATAGGCCCAATGAGAGGGGCTTTTCACAAAAAATCCCTTTTTTTAGCCCCAAAATGAAAACCAAACGAGGACTTAATGGTGATTTCCTATCAAAAACCCTAATAGTATTATCAATTAGATTAAATTAATGCAAAATTTTAAATCAAAAGTTAAAATTAAGCCAATTGAAAGTGTAAGAATTAAAATGATACAAAAAATAAAATATAAGGACTATTAATTTAATTTGCCCTTAATAGTTGGGGCAAAATGAAAGAACTACCACCACCACTACAATACCACAACAAGCATCTCCACAACAATCAACTGCTCCGCCTCACCTACATTGATGCCGCAGCGCCACCACCTCTATTACCCTATTATCACCACCAGCACCAATTCTAAATTAATTCAATGACTAGCACATTAATTTCAAGGGTACAACTAAATATATGAAAACATTTTTTACAAGAAAAAAATATATTTTTTTTTGCATAGAAAATGTTTTCCCTTTATATTGAAATAAACAAAGCTTGCACAAACTGTCCTTCAATATCTAGCTAATACAAACTCGCATATCTGCTATATATGTATCTGTGAAAAATACATGTAAATATTGATGGATATGTATTCATGTGTAGATGAATAAAGGCCTCCTTGTTACAGCAAATTAATAACTCCAACACAACATCAATATTCAGGGCAGATTCTGATGCACTTTTCAGCGTCACAAAGCTTGACACGTTTATCATCACCACTTAGCATCTTGAGATCACTTTCCTAACAACGAATCCACCAACAACCAAACAATGTTAATGGAGAAAAACCAACGAAAAAACTTATGCACGTGAACAGATAAACCGATCGTTGTTTCTTAGTAAATGGATCCCCAGTCAGTTGGATCCTATTGTTAACGACGTTGTTTATAACCTCTTCTTGACCTCTTGCTTGTTTCAATCTCTGCTTGTATTCTTGGTAATGTTGCCAATTTATTTGTTGTTGGTCTAGTGATCTTTTGTACTTGATTCCGATCACGAGTAACGTGCAGAGGTTGAGAGCAGAGACGACGAAGGAGAGGATGAAGGGGAACCACCAGTCTTGACATTTGACAGAGGATGAGGCATTTGAGACCACCGTGAATATCACTCCCTAGAAGATTAAGTAAAAATTTGCTAGTTGGAAAGCTGTTGATTGCAACTTCTGTATTCTATCATCTTGCTTCTCAATTATAGTATGCATTTCTTGCATGTTTCTTTATAGTTGTTCAATTCTTTCGTTTTGATTCATGGTTTTTTTTTGGACAGAGAGAATAACAAATGACGAACACTTGGAGGCTGCCGTACTTTAAGAGAAAAAATTCAATATGATAAGCGTTGTGATACATGGCATCATCACTATGTTTTTATTTTTTTAATTTTTTATGGGACGTCATCACTATGTTTTCTTTTTTAAATAATATTTTGGAATATGTGAAAAGCATGTGATTATAAAAAATGTATTGCTTTTTTATTTTTGTTGACAATCTTATTAACGTGTATTCGGGTCATAAGTTCAATTTTAAAACTTTTAAGGCAACAGTCTCCTGCTTTATTCTTTTTAGTTTAAAAGGACAATAATAATTTAGATGATTATATTATTTATATTTATTTATCTATCTATTTATGTTACCTATTTGTTTATGTGTTATCTATCTATCTATTTACTTATTTATTCTTATTTCATCATTTTATCTGTCTACCTATTTGTGTTCATGAAAAATGAGTGAGATCTCTAAAAAGAGACCTATAATGGAGCATTAATTTGTCTTTTTCTCCCTCATATTTTGTCTTTTACCTCACTGTTTTATATATATATATATATATATATGTGTGTGTGTGTGGTGCCAGCTAATTAGAGCTGCTTTAGAGCAGCTCTAATTAGAGCTCTGTAGCAAAACTGTTGTATTTGTTGGAAATGGTTATAAAATTCTGGGTAAAAACCAGAATTTTTTCCTATGTTTTGTCTAATTTTTAGGTGGGCCCCGTGCATCGATTTACACGGGTCAAAGTGGTAACGCGTTCTATGCCGCGTTGTGATTCACGTGGTATATTTGGTTGCTCAAAACCATTACCGAGTGAATGGGAAATTGAAGCCAAAGTATGCTCCATGGAAATGGAGTTTTGGTGGAAATTCCTTAAAGGTTGAATAAAGCTTGTCCCACATTGATTTGGTGGGAGGTTTTGAGAGGGTTTATAAGGCATGGGTTTGGTACTTGGGGTGTGCCCCAAGGGGTACCCAAGTGTTTTAGAGGGAGAGGTTATGGACAAAATGGGTTAGACCCATTGGACCCAAAAACCACCACCCCCCGCCGCCGTCCGTCCGGTCGGGCTGGGCTTGGGTGTGAGGTTGGGTTGGGCTTATTCAGCCCAATACTAATCTTTTTAGGCCAAAAACATTTGAAAGAATTCAAATTAAATTGGTTTGGATTTTATGTTCATCCAAACAAGGCCCTTCCCGTAATTAAACTGGTTTGTATTTGTTGTTCATCCAAACAGGGCCCTTCCTGTTTTTGAACCCAACAGATTTAAATCTGTTTGAATTTCAAACCAAACAGTGCCTAACCTGTTTGTATCTGTTTAATTCAAATTGAACAGGTACAGTACCTGTTTATTTCAAAACCAAGACCCACCAATACATCTATATATAGACCAGCCTCCCATTTAGATTTTTACTCCAATTTTCGTACTCCTTCTTCTGCTTTAGATCTCTGCCATATTGCTGCATTTTATTTCTGAAAGAAAGAGTGTAAACATTTTGTGTGTTCGACGGACGAATAAATTGTAGTGCTGCATCTATTCGTTGATAGATCATTTCATCTTGGGAGATAGACGTCCAAATTCTGAAAGCACCGTGGAGAGGACGAATCTGTCTTAAGGACACAGTGTTAAACACTGGACTTGATCAGAAAAATCATTCAAACAAATTAACCAAGTAAGTTGTTTAATTTTATTCTGTTTTTAATTTGTTTATTTAATCAGATTTTAATTTTGTTTTTGTAACAAAATAAAATCTGTTATTTATTTATTTATTTTTTATTTCGAGTTTGATTTTTGTAATCAAACATATTCTCTCCTTTTCTTTATTTCTTTAATTCTAATTATTGTTTTGTACACAATAAAATTAATATCTTTTAAATACAGCGAAGATTGCCCAACAATATTCATATCACTACCGTGGCATACCTCCAACGAATTTTTTGATGCTAGCGAATTTTTTGACGATCAGTGCCGACAGTTCGACAACATAACACTAGGAGCTGTCACAATATTGTGTCTGGTGATACACGTCATCACTATTTTTTTTTTTTCCTTTTTTATGGGTCGCCATCACTATGTTAATAGGAAAATATTAAAAATAATTCTTAAGACCGTTATTCGCATAAAAAAAATATTAAAATATATATAATATATAAAGTGTTTTGAGATATGTAAAAAATACATTAAGATTATAAATATTTTGTTATTTTGTGCTATATATTGACAACCTTATTATGTTGGATTATATTTAGAAAATGACTTCTCTCCCAAAAGGAACATGAGGAGCACTTATATTTTCTAAATTAAAATTTTAAATTTTGTCTACTCATTAATGCATTAAATATTGAGTTGAATTTTTTTTTAATTTAAAATTAAATTTATAACTGTAAAAAATCATGATAATTTAATTACAAAAAGAAATCATTCGTATTGGAGAACCAAATTAGCAACAGACTCGGTTCTTACATTAGATTTTAATGACGTTTTGCAATAATTTTTAATGATCTAATGATGAGGTGGTGCGGGCAATTGTTGATTACAGCCTCATTTGCCATGCCTATTTGGACTAAAATAGTCATATAGAATAAAATAGCCTATTTTAACTAAATAAGGCAATATGTCACATTCAACCAATAATCATTTTATTTTTTCTCTCACAAAAATTTAAAAAATCTATTCAAAACGAGATTTTTTAACCCTAGACTAAAATAGTCAAAAAACCAACTCACATCCCAAATGTTTTTTTTTTTTTGGGGGGGGGGGGGGATAAGGTAGAGAAAATGATACAGTAATTTTGCTGTAATTTTTATGGTAACCATTTAGCTTTAAAATGAAAAGACCATGATGTTTAATATTAGAAATCCAAATGCAACTTTTTTATTTTGGGATAAATTCTAAATTTAGACATTTTAAATTCTATTCCTTACACGGTTTTAATTAGTATATATGATTAGTAAGTGACTATTGATATTCAGAATTTATTAAGTAGGGGTCATTCTAATGTAACTATACTTTAGAAAAAAAATTCTAGTAAATAAAACTAAAAAAAAAAAAACAAATTCTATGCACAATTAAACTAGTATCGTAAGAGTGATTTAAATGAAATTGTTTGTTCTTTTCTTTCAATGCAATTATTGAAGGAACAACGGCTATGTTTGGGATATTATTTTGGGCTAAAATAGTTCACTACAACAAAATGCACAATTGGCGACCAAAACAATTTTAGTCGCCAAAAGCACCATATTGGGCGACTAAAAACCTGATTTAGTCAGCATTCGTTTAATATTTTTAGCTACTAAATTAATTTAGTCGCCATATATTATTATTGGCGACCAAACTTAGTTGTAGCCGTTGCTTGCTACCATTTTGCGACAAAAAAATTTTGTCGCCAAAAGATGGGCGTATTTTTGATGAATTTGTGGCGACCAAAACTAAGTTAGTCATTGTTTAGTAAACATTGCCGATGAAAATTGGAATTAGTAGCCAAATAGGATGCTTTTGGCGACTAATTTTTAGTCGCTGTTAAGGATTTTTGGCGACAAATAATGATTTAGTCGCTAAAGCTTCGAAATTTTTTTTAAAGGGAAACTTATTAAATATTCGCGCCCAGTATATATATTTCACAGACACATTTTGGGAACTGTTTTGTCTTACACACCAACATACAGACCTCACACACCAGCAGTCGATACCAAACCTGACCGCCGATCATCACCATTGTTGGCCACCGGTACTGGCCACCACGACCACTGCAAATCAGCCCCACCACTGATTATAGGTATTTGTCTCTCGTCTCTCTCCCTCTCTGTCGATCTGGGTCTATCTATTTGTATCTCTTTCTCGCTGTCTCTCCCATCCCCGTGTCTCTAACGATTTCTATAGTGTTTTTAAATGTTTTTTTTCTTTCATTTTCTGTTGATTTCGCAAACAATTTTTAGGGCTTTTTTCTGATTTCGTCAATGGGTTTGGTTAAAATTTTGGATTGCCGATTTCTGATTCTCGGTTGTGGATTGTTGAACTATATGACCAAATGTGCCTCTGTTTTAGGAATATTCCAAACTAACCCTATATATATATATATATATATATGCATGCATGTATTGGCGGGGATATAGAGGATGCCAAGTGACGTGGCACGTGGGTCATGTCCCACATAGATCAATGTGGGTGTTGATAAGTAGGTCTCTCTTAACAGTAGAATCGAATTTGGTCCGGTGAGCTTTCCTATCTTGAACAAGGAACAGAGTCTTGATTGTTTTACTCAGTTTAATAGAACATGTAGGTTTGTGTTGTGTTTTTAAGAACCTGGCATGCCCATGAAAGAAGACCATATTTAGTGATAAAAGGATTGATGTTTGTCGATGCCCGCGCATGTCGTTCTGTAACAACTTGTAATGGATGCTGGGTATTGTAGAAACAGTGATCCCTACACATTTCTGGTGTTGGTCATGGTCTCTATTAGGTCTCTCCTGATAATTGAATCAAGTATTGGTTCTCTTGCTTATGATGGTGATTTGAATTTGAAGAGACTAGTGGCATGTTTTGTAAGAGGGAAAAGGAAATAAGATAATGAATGTTATATTAAAATTGTGCGCCTAATGATTTCAACAAATCCCAAAAATCATTTTATTAAAATAATGAAAGATTTGGTACTCTTTTGCTTTGGATTTATAAATAAACCTTAATGTGTTGCTTTAGGAACACTTGAAGTAATATTCTGATATGTACACACTGTTTCCATTGATCCCAAGCAAGGTTGACAGTGTAGTACATTCCGGTCTTCCTTCGTCCTAGTAAAGCTGAGACGGGGGCAGAGTTGCACGGAGAGGCTGGGGTGGTAGTGGCTACTACACTGCTTGCACAGAGAGGGACAGAGTTGCAAAATGTCTTAAACAAAGTGATCTAATACGCAACAAGGTAATTTGTTCCATAACCTTTCTACCGGTCTAATAGATTTGAATGCACAAGTGATAAATTGACCAATATATTTGGGGAAAAGATTGAGACCTACATTTTAAGTCTCATAATCGTATCCACAATGACATGACAAGTTATGTGTTGACTCTTTGATTTGTTATAAATTTAATCATATACCAAAGTGTGATGAAACTGAATAATTTCCCAAGTGTTGTGCATGTATTGCCATGCTCATTAAACTAAATAATTTATATAAATGGAAGAAATTATATTGCTAGATAACTGATGCCATGATTTTGTATTAAAATTTCCACTTACAAAAAATGATTTGAGTATTAAATTTTATACTCAACTTAGACTTTTATATGCAAGTTGTCAGCTCTTGTTTAGTGATAATTTCCCAACTTAAACTTTTATACTATTTGTTTCCTTCCTTTATTGCCATTTTGCTTTTACCTTTTGAGTAATTAACATGTTGGTTCACAATATGAATTGTATATAATGTGGAATTAATATGATATACAGATATCTCTTTGCACTCGTGTTATTTCAGTTTGTTTACATGATTGCTTATGCACTTATGATTCATACTTCAATAACTTGGGCCCCCTTTTTGTAATCTTATTAATACCCCCATCAAACTTAATAGTAATTTGAATTTGGGCATATCATGCTTTCTTTGATAAACACAATAAATAAATAAATAGTTACATTGCCAATCTTCTAGTTTTCAGCCACTTCTGTGCATTCACAGCGGCAGCAAAGTTTATATTTTATTTATTATTATAAAACTTATGTGCTTATAACTCTTTTTATTTGACTAATATATAAAATAATATCATGAACATGTGGATGGAAAACCTTGATGTGGATCCTACGGAATAGAAACCAAAATGATTTACAAAATTTTCTTATACATACTGACAATGAAATCAGCGAACATGTGACAAAATTAACTAAATAGTTAAAGAGAGTAATGAATTTAAAGGGTATGGGCAACTGAAGTACTAAATTAACCCCATGAAAGAAGAAATGAATTTAAAAAGTACGTATAAGACTCTAATATGTAAAAAGTCGTGATTGAAAGAATGGTTACAATAATTGTCAAGCTTTTTGTGTCCAAGTTCGACGAAATCCAACGTCAAAGGAAATAGAATGCAGAAGTTCGATTACATATGAATAAAATTCAAAAAAATAAACAACTACCTTCCATGACTGCAACAAAGAAACATATACATTATGTATTGCAGATACTTTTTTTGGAGACATATCAGGAAGACTTTTTCAATGGTGATATCGTAGGTCATCCAGGTCATTGACCTACTTGTAAAAACAAGATATCAATAAAACAAAATAAAATAAAAAAACAACTAACAAGGGGAAAAAAATAAATAAACAGAGCATACCATTAGTGCCATTGTTAGTTTCTGAATTTCGGTTTTTTTGAAGCTGTTCCAAAAGGGGCAAGCTCCACAAGTATTGGGTTTATAGCAAGAACAAATATTTCATTGTATTTTATTAATTATATCAACATGCTCCTGTCCTATTTTCTATTTTTAGAGTAATGTAAAGGATTTGAATAACATTTGCTTGTGTGCTCTGTTTTGCTGGGTTTGTCTTTGCTCTGCTTAGTTGGTTTGCTGCTGCGGGTAGGGTGGGTGTGGGTTTTTTATGCTTTGTTTATTGTTCATGTTTTGGTTGATGTTGGTGATGGTTGCTGGGTGGAGTTTAATAGGTCTATGGGGTGTTTGGTTTTTGGTTTATTCCAAATAATGGTAGTTTGGGGTTTTGATTCTTTGGGTGGTTTTTTTTTCTTGCCTTTTTTTCTTGTTGGGTTTGGTTTCTCACCAACCCTTGGGGTCGAGCTTGCAGATGATTGGGCTCTCTGCTCGGTGCCAACCTAGTTGGGATTGAGTAGTTTGCGATGATGCTTTGTGCTCTTTACATAAAGTTACAATTATATGTCTCCCTCTAAGATGCTCTGTGCTCTTTAGAAATTAGTATAATGTTTGTTAAATATAAATTAATCTTGCACCAAGAATAACAAATGCCGTTATTAATTAATATAGAATTGAAGAATCATATTAAGGGCATATATTTGGAATACTACTTAGAAGTAACAATCAATCCATGTAATTAAATTAAGTAATTTGTAATATGAAAATAAATTTGTTTACACACTTTTTTAGTATATGAACAATAAAAAATATAATTATAGTTGAAATTTAGTTTCTCTTTACATAAAGATACAATTATATGTCTCTCTCTAAGATGACTTCACATAGAATTGTTCATGTATGCCACAATTGTTCATGTATAGTTGAAATTGTTATTACTATTTCGTTCACTTCATTATTGCAATGCTAATCGAACCCTTAAACTTACTTAAGCTCTTTTCCAGTACAGTGTGTTTTTCCAAGTTGCCGTCCATTCCCAGGTTCATCTTTGCTTGATGTGTACTGTTCCAATAATGGACAAGAGTTGAATGATGTTTGCTGAATTTGACAGTTCGCTGCTGTTTTTGTCCATTTTGGTTACTTGATGCTTGACTACTATGCTTAGGTGCTAGCTAATGGTAGGATGGTTGGTTGGTTAGTTGAGTTGGGATGTTGTGTTGGTTGCTTAAATGTATTCATGCTGCTCTGCTGATGCCTTGTTTTGTTGTTTTGTGTGTTGCTGTTTGAGGAACTGGTAGTGTTTGTGTTTTACTTACCTATATGTGGTTTTGTTTATGTTGTTTATGTTTTTAGAAGAGCTTGTGTTTTGTGGGTTTGTTTAGGTAAGTGTGTGTGAAGAAGATGTGTGATTTTGTTGTGATTTTCATGGAAAACATTTTCTTGCTAACTTCTTTCCTTACTTACCTCTTTAGGCATTGGCATTATAGTTTAATTGTTTTCATTCAGAGACAGATCACTCCAAAGAGTCCATTTTTTCAACTGAGAAAGGAAACTGATGTGAATTGTTATGTATTGTGCTATGCAAACAGAAATTTCATTCACAATTTTATTAAACCAGAATTGTGTTGCCCCACGAAAATATGTTTTGGTTGAGATTCCTCGGTTATTCAAGAACATTTGTCTTCCAAATTTGATGTCATGAGTTTTGCTGATCAATGAAATGCAGCTGCATTATTAGGCAAGGCACTAGTTGCTAAATTAAGAGCTAAAGCCTCATCAAAAAATATAGGACATATACTAAAAGTTTTATCCATTTTATTAGTATTAGCATATAGGTGATCATTCCCTCTCTTGATCTTTCTATCCACTCATCACCCAAAAAAAAAAAAAAAAAAAAAAAAAAAAAAGAAAGAAAGATCTTTCAATCTACTCACATTAATATTTTTAGGAGGGAAAATGATAATTCTCACCTGCTGAATTTCACATTTAAAAAAAAAAAGAGTAGTCTAGAGGCATTAAATTTCATACTGAACACACACATGATAGTCTCACATGAACACTCACATTTGCTGCTGGTTTTCTTTATGCTGAGAACACTCACATTTTGAGCAGTCATTTTTTTTGACACTTTGGTTGATACTGTTTCCCAAAAGTCCAACATCCCTACTGTTTGGATGGGGGATTTTAATGTTGTTAGGTTTGTCATGAAAAAGTTGGGGGGTCTAATACTTGGTCTAGTGCTCAAGAGTTGTTCAATACCACCCTCCTTCAAGCTTCTCTGGATGACATTTCTTATACTGGTTGTCAATTCACTTGGGCTAACAAGCAAACTGATGGTTTGTATATTGCTCCCCAAATTGATAGAGTTATTGTCAATGATAAATGGCTGCAATGTTTTCCTTCTTCCCATGCCAATTTCTATCCTACAAGGCCATCTCATCATTCTCCTGCTGTTTTGACCATCATTCAAAAATGGCCTAGGTGTAAGAAACCTTTTAAAATTTTTAATTTCTGGGCTGATCACCAAGAATTTCTGCCTACTGTCCATGGGATCTGGTGCAAATCAGTGCAGGGCTCTCCTATGTTTAGGATTTGCTGCAAACTTATGTCTCTTAAACCTGTGTTAAAAAATCTTAATAAAAACAATTTCAGTGATGTATCTGCCAAGGTCATTAGTTCTAGAGCTAAGTTAGATAATATTCAAATCAAGGTAGATAAAGACCCTTTCAACCTGAATCACCTTATCTGGTTTTGTTTGAAGCAAATAATAAGTCTGCTTTGGTTTCTACTTATTGCTTGCCATTATGAATAATGAATGGTTTTGTTGTAAAAGAGGGGGAGAACTCTGTGAGGAATCAAATAATTTGTCACTTGAAATCCACCTAATATATGACATGAACAATAAAATAGAAAGCTAGCAACTACATTAATAAAATTTTCAATGTAAATGATAAATCAAATCGTCTGATAACAATTTTGAAAACATTAATTACTTTGGACGACACAACTCAAATAAGTAATTCGTGTCTAAGCATAAAGGTTGATGTCCCTCGAAAATAAAATTTTGCAATAGTGAGATATTATCACTTTGATTCTTCACTTGCAAGCCTCTCACTTAGTATCCTAACTCCCATGTACCTGCACCATTTACAAACATAGTTCCTACAATCAGTGATAATTAAGCACATTAATTCTAAAGATGATTAAAACACAGACAGTTTCATGGAACAGAGACAAGAGGCGGTCTCTCATCTGAGAACCTTTATGTATTTTATTTATGTGCAAGTAGACTTTTTGTAATGCAAAAGCTCTGTTAGGAACAATTATTCATGTATGTTTGTTACGTAATGTTTGTACCATGGTTCCTGGAATCAAGACGAGGCGGCGGAAGAGAGCAACAAGTGGCAACGTATTATCAGCCTCTAAAGCATGTCCACAGGAGATTGGCACCCCTCTGACGTTCTCTGATGAGACGCAACCACCAGATGATACATAAATAGTGGTGGACGAGATGCAGCCAGGTGGAGTGGGTAAGAGCATTGAACTTAGTTGTAAGCTAAATTATTTATTTATTTATTTATTTGGGTGCATAAGTCATCAAGTAAGGCAATGAAAACCCCATAAACACAAAGAGAAACAAAGAAAAAAAAAACAAAAGGTTACTTTGCACATAACCAGGATACTTCCACAACAAATAAAATATTAGCTAAACAACCTTGAAATCAGCTACAACAGCAGCAACAACCAATTGAATGTTGCCCCAGCTGCATCAATAGTTGCGAAATCCAAGTTGTAGCATAATTTATGTTTGACTTTATGCAGCCAAACAGTAGCTGGCAGCAACAGTAGGCAGCGAAAAAACTAACAGGACCCACAACCAGCACTTTTTTTTTGAAGTTCATTAGTAATGTTTGTAATTTGTGACTTCCTTCCTCTTTTGAACCAGGGCAAACGAGGTCAACTCGTGTACGAGAACCAACATTAGGCAAAGGAGTGCAGAAAAAATTACTAGGAGAAAGGGGGAGAAATTACATGTCTATGTCAATCGGGTGTTGAACGCAATCACAGGAGGGAATGCCACCCCAGCGACGAATGAGTTGGGCCTTCAAATTAGACGGTTGTGCCCTCTTCAGAGCGTGAAGTCATGGAGAAAAATTGATCAAACTACCAAAGATGCAGTCATCCAAGCGGTGCTAGTATGAGAATCATCTTGCCATAATGTCTTCATTATGTTATTTGTAATTGCATAAATTAATTGTTGTACTAATTCTCTTATTATGTTTGTAGGACAAGTTTGTTATCGGCAATGATTTTGATAATGATGAACAAGCTCAACAGATCCTCGATAGAAAGGCATATTTGCTATACAAGGATTGGAGATACAATCTAAAACAAGAGTTCCTCAAACTTGAGGAAAAGGGTGTTGATGACCCCTATAGTCATCCGCCTAGTGGAGTGAGCTTGGAGGACTGGAAATATATGATTAATGTTGCTTGGAAAGACGAATCTCACTTGGTAACAAATTAATTAGAAACCCCATTATTGAAATTAATTTGTTTTAATATGTAAAAATTGTTCACTAATTTTTTTTTATTTGTTTTTTTTTTTTTGTTCCTTTTTTTTAGAAACGCTCAAAAGCTGGTAAAGCAAATAGGGGCATGCTCCCCTATAATCATACAAGTGGATCGCGATCATTTCCTATAGTAATGTCGCTTATGGTGAGAAGTTAATTTACTAATGTAATGGATGATTGATTCTTCTTGATTTTGAATATTACCATGTACTAATTGACTTCAGTTAGTCTCCTCTGTAAAATGTCGTCTTACCAGAACGCCATAAACTTAGCCGAAAAAGGCCTTCGAGGGCCGAAATTTGAAAGCAGCCCCCGAACCACTATGGAGATGGCACAGGTAGCTTCCTCGTGTCAAATAAGGCCTATAGAGATAGATGGGACGTAATTAGCACATGTACGTTGGGAGTTGGCGTGAAAAATGACATAAACTTCGCCGAAAAAGGCATTCGAGGGCCGAAAATTGAAATCAGCCCCCGAACCACTGTAGGGATGGCACAGGTAGCTTGCTGGTGTAAAATAGGACCTGTGGGGACAGATGGGACGTAATTAGCACGTGTACGTTGGGAGTTGGCGTGAAAAATGCCATAGACTTAGCCGAAAAAGGCGTTTGAGGGCTGAAAATTGAAAGCAGCCCCCCCACCACTGTAGGGATGGCACGAGTAGCTTCCTTGTGTCAAATAGGACCTGTGCGGACAGATGGGACGTAATTAGCACGTGTACATTGGGAGTTGTCGTGAAAAAGGCCATAAACTTAGCCGAAAAAGGCCTTCGAGGGTCAAAAATTGAAATCAACCCCCGAACCACTGTAGGGATGGCACGGGTAGCTTCCTTGTGTCAAATAAGACCTGTGGGGATAGACGGGACGTAATTAGCACGTGTACGTTGGGAGTTGTCGTGAAAAGGGCCATAAACTTAGCCGAAAAAGGCCTTCGAGGGCCGAAAATTGAAAGTAGCCCCCGAACCACTGTAGGGATGGCATGGGTAGCTTGTTGGTGTAAAATAGGACCTGTGGGGATAGACGGAACGTAATTAGCACGTGTACGTTGGGAGTTTGTGTGAAAAACACCATAAACTTAACCGAAAAAGGCGTTCGAGGGCCAAAAATTGAAAGCAGCCCCCTAACCACTGTAGGGATGGCACGGGTAGCTTCCATGTGTCAAATAGGACCTGTGCGGACCGACGGGACGTAATTAGCACGTATACGTTGGGAGTTGGCGTGGAAAACGTCATAAACTTAGCCGAAAAGGCCTTCGAGGGCCGAAAATTAAAAGCAGACCCCGAACAACTGTAGGGATGGCATGGGTAGCTTCCTCATGTGAAATAGGACCTGTGGGGTCAGACGGGACTTTATTAGCACGCGTACGTTGGGAGTTGGCGTGAGAAACGCTATAAAGCTAGACCAAAAATATATTAAAGCTTATATTGACTTCCGAAGTTGAAAGATAAGATACTTGACATTTACCACAAGTCTTGACTAATTTCTGTTGCAATATTTACATTGTTTCTATTGTTAGCATTTGCTTTGAACCTCTCTTTTCTACCATATCCTTCAAAAAAAAAAAAAAACACTCACGAAGAGATAAGAAAAAGAGTGAATTGAAAATGTGTAGTCCCCAAATCATACTGGATAAGATTGTAGAAAAAATTATTGATTTAGTGATCCAATCGGTGGTGTGTCATATCCGTTTTGTTACTTGCTACAAAGGAAACCTAGAGAAGTTGGATGCTGAAAAAAAGAACCTGGAAGATCAGTGGCAAAAAGTCAATGACGAAGTTGATATATACAAGACCCTTGGTGAAGACATAAAGGCTAATGTTTCAAACTGGCTAACAGAGTCGGACAAGATAATAAAAGAAGTTAAAGAATTTGTGAACCACAAAACAGATCCTGAAAGCATTAAATGCTTTAAATTTGTGAACCACAAAACAGATTGGGGTGCATGGACTAGGAGGGGTAGGTAAGACAAAAATGGTTGAAGAGGTTGGCAAACAAGTGAAAAAAGGAGGACTTTTTGATGAAGTTGTGATGGCATGTATTAAAGCTTACAAAAATATATGTTCTATAAGCATCTGTATATATGTACATTTATGAATAAAATACATATATGTTTACACATTAGACTAAACTTGACTTGGGGCTCATGCTTGACTTGGGAAATTTCTTTGCACTTTAAATGTACACTTTCAATACAATTTAAAGTGTAAAGAAAGTATATTGTAATTTCTAAATTCAAACTATAGTTAATTACAATTGACATCCTTGCAATTTGTGTTTTGTAGATGGCTATAGCTTTTTGTTTACAATTTTTGTTTACAATGGAACTAATGGGTGTAATTTTTGTTGTGTAAATGGCTTTTGGCATTGACATGTGGATCTTCTATTTTTTTGTCCGGAAGATAATTCACTGTTTTGCAAATTTGGGAAGTTTTTTGTCGTCCTATACTTTTTGTGTGGACTGTGGATCCATCGTACATATAATTTTTGACGGGGTACATAGTATTTTTGGAGCTTCTATTAATTGCTCTGGTCGTATAGAATCAATGGACCATGGAATTTGGATGCATCGTACATATAATTTATGGCGAGGTACATAGTATTTTTGGAGCTTGTATTAATTGCTCTGGTGGTATATATATAGATTACCTTTTGTCGTGGTACATATTACCATGGTAATTTGTACCTTGGCAAATGGTCATTACAATGCGTAGTATAGTAAAAATGTTGTGTAAGGAGGACATTGTTTTGGTAACGTATTTGGAATGTATGACGTTATTATTTGTAATTAGAATATATATAGTTGGTTTGTATATAAGTTTACATTAGCAAGTGTTCTTTTTTGTTTGATAGTTGTAAGTGAAACATGCATTACGGAATAGGTGATAATATATATAGGTTATATACCTATTACAGGTTGCGGTAGATACATACAGGTTCTAACAAAATTTATTAAAATGAAAAAAACAAAATAAAAATATAAAGTGACTTTTTTGGTGACAAAACAATTAGTAGCCAAAAAAGAAATAAATCTTTTGGCGACTAAATATTTAGTGGTTAAAACAAATCGAAACATTTTTGGCGACTAACTGTTTAGTAGCTAAAACTCAAAACACTTTTGGCGACAACATTTTTAGTCGCCAAAACAAATGGAAAACACTTTTGGCGACAACATTTTTAGTCGCCAAAACATAATAAAAAAGCATAGCCGACTAACCTATTTAGTAGCCAAACAAGAATGAACCTTTTCGCGACTAAAGATTTAGTAGCTGAAATAACACTATTGGCGACAAAAGATTTCGTCGCCGTAGATATTTTCAGTTTTCGCGACAAAAGATTTAGTAGCTAAAGAAGTGAGTTAAACAAATTAATGCACCCTTTGGGCGACTAATATGTTTGTCGCTAATGTGAGTCATCGGCAACTAAGGCTCTTTTCGTCGCTAATAGCATTTACTTTTGCCTACTAACGTGTTAGTCGGTAATTTTGTAGTACTTTTGGCAACTAAATGTTCTTTAGTCGCTAATACCTTCGGCGACGATGTATCCCCGACAAAGCCAGCGACCGAAATTTTTCGTCGTCAAAGTCTTTTGGCGACTAAAATCAATACTTTTGGCGACTAATATTTTAGTCGCCAAAAGTGTATTTTCTTATAGTGGTTATACATGACAAAATTAGTTATTTTAGTCAAATAAGATAAAATGTTACCTTCAACCCATAATCATTTCAATTTTTCTCTTATAAATGTCAAAAAAGCCAAAAAATATATATTCCAAACGACACTTTTTAGTCGCAGGTTAAAATAATCAAAAAGGCAACTCACATCCCAATTGAAGGCAAAATGCTAATCATCATCTATTAATGTTGGTATATTATTTTGAGAAGATAGTTAAAAGTTAGTTTTTTGACTTTTTTGGAATTTTTTTTTTTTTTTTGAAAAGCTAGATAAATAATGTGAGAGATGATGTGATCCAAAATTGGTTAAAAGCTGACTTTTTGCCTTTTTTATCACTTCCCAAAAGAGCCCCAAATATATATTAATATATATATATATATATATAATAAAAATTTTGTTTTGTAAGCTTTTTTTTTTTCCTGGGTTATTTCTTACTAAAAATGATATATAAATTTACTTTTTAAACCCAATAATATGTCAATAATATAGAGTAACACAGAATTAAGTTTAGAAAGTGACTACTTTTTTTTAATCTAAATGGCAATACTTTTTTTATTTTTCAAGGTTAGTTTGCAGCTAAATGGTCTACATGTAATATTTTTGAAATCTAAAAAATATGCAGAGATTGACTTTGTCCAAGTCTCAAGTCTCTGCTAAGAATTTAGAATAAATATTGAATATAAAGTTAATAATATACGGTGGTATTATTTTTAAATGAAAAAAAAAAAAAATCATTGTAGTAAAAACTATATGATTTGATACAATAATGTTTAGTTAATTTCATTTCTAGTTTTTATTTGTTGGTAATGCCGTATAGTTTTTATTTATTGTTTTTAAGATTAATTATATTTTATTCACATTTTATCTATATTTTTCTTTTTATTTTCTTAATTCATATCTAAATTTATGATTTAAACATATCGTAAGTATAAAAAGTTTTAAGTAAAAAATAAATATATGTTAATTAAAAAGTTTTTTGTATAAGACAATACGAGAAATATATTTTTAAAAATGTTTGGCTTGTAAATCAATGGACAAATTACATCGTAAATTTTGCTTCTTACACTATTTTTATATTTGTTATATCAATTGTGATCGTTTTTTGTTAATTTCATACCATGCCGATCAATACTGATCGAAATGAATTGTTTCAACAATGAACTCTGAAATGTCTGCATATTTTGCGGCATTATAAAAGTCTTAAAACAAGAGAGTGATGGAAGATTGGGAAATTCCATCATGTATTATATATTACATACTAGATATAGCCTTGTTTCGGCTTGTAGCTTTGTGTAGTTCAATTATCATCTCATTAAAATAATAATAATAATAATAATAATAATAATAATAATAATACAATTCAAAATTCAACAAAAATATATATATTCGCAAAAGAGTTTGTTAGATCGATATCATTGTCAAAATGTAAACGGTTGGGATTGGATAATGTCAGGAATACAAAATTTTTTACTAAATCAATTACTAAATGTCTTACATGGGTGTGGGGTACACATTTTTATGGATCCCACATATAATATTTTTCGTTGGGATTAAGATTCTACTTAACAAGAGTTAGATTATGAAACCTCTTCTTACTAGAAGCAGTCAATCCCTTCCAAAAGGCCAATTTCATTTATTGTGATTTAAAAATTAAATGGGTTATGTTAAGCATTTCAAAAGTTCTATCAAAATTTTTACCAAATATCTTACATTAGTGTGAGACCATACCATGTGGGTCTCACACCCATATGAAGCATTTGATAAAAATTTTGCTAAACTTTAAAAATTTCCAACATTTTTTAAAATAAATACATATGGATGATATGTCACTTTCGGAGAGAGATGTTTATATGCTATATTACAATGCTCATGATTTGACTTAATTACAAAATTCTTCTGGTTTTTGGGTTTTAGGAAGTTTATAGTGATACCACACACTTATGATTTTTATCTAAAATTTTATTCAAAAATATCAATTAATGGCTAATATTTATTTTATATAGGGATTATATACTATATCAATTTAATCTCCACCAAGTAAAATTTAGGGAACAAAACTGGGATTCTTAAGATTTCTGAGGAAGTCTATACATCGGCTCATTTTTGTCCTCCTCTTTTTTTTTTATTTTTTTCTTCATCTATGCCAATCCTTTTACTCATTTTTTTCTTCTTGGCCAACCTTTCTCTATGATTCCAGGAAATTATTAAAGTATGTTTGGCAAAAAGTAATAAATGTAAATTCAATTTTGTATGTTAAAATGTTGGGTAATTTAGAGAGCGAATGAATGCTCCAATACTATAATTAAGATATATGTTAAATGAATAATATGTATTTATATATGTAAAAACTTGACCTAGAGAAACTGTCACTACAACATTTTCGTAGTTTAGTGGCTTTTGAAAGTGCCACAAAACTATTGGTTTAATGACATTTTTTATTCTTGTGGCATTTTAAACAAGTGTTATTTGTATCCGTACCACGGTAGACACTTGCAAGTGTCACTACACCATCATGGCTAAAAACTTTCAATGACATTTTGATGTCATGGTAGATATTATTTGTGGCACTATCAAGCGCCATTAAAAAAAAAGTTAGTGACACTTATAAGTGTCATTACACCATCAAGACTAAAACCTTTCAGTGACACTTTAATGCCATGGTAGGCACTATTCGTGACGCTATCAAGTGCCATTCATGACGATAATTCGTTATAGAACAATTTGATCCGCTCTTGCGGAGACTCAAACCGCCAACCTCCTATACCATAAACCTTATACACCACACTCTTCTCACTACACCTCTATAGCACCACATGATTATATATGCAACATATATTATTTATATAGTACATACATCCATATTAATATAAAAGTATATGTATAAACATAATTATTTTATTGAACATAATTTATGTAAAATAAACTATTTACTAGCAAAATAAAAAAAGGCCACTTTTGGCGACTAAAAATATTTTTTAGTCGTCAATTCTATACTTTTGGCTACTAATTGTTTTTTAGTTGCTAAAAAACTTAACTTTTGCCGACCAAAATCGGATTTGATCGCCGAAGATGCACTTTCAGCTATCAAAATTTTGGTCGCCAAAAAATTTAATTCCCGCCTTAGGATTTTAGTTCTCACGCGCTAAAAATGACCACTTTTGGCAACTAAACTTATTTTTTAGTCGCCAATTGTAGACATTTTGGCTACTAAAATTTTTTTAGTCACCAAAAAGCTTTACTTTTGACTACTAAAATTTTTTAGTCAGTAAAACCCATATAATCAGCGACCAAACTTAATTTTAGTTGTCAATTGTAGACTTTTGGCTACTAAAATTGTTTAGTCGCCAAAAAACTTTACTTTTGGCTACTAATGCTGTTTTGGTTGCTGAAAGCTATACTTTCAGTGACCAAATTTTTTTTGGTCAGGAAATTTAGTCGCCGAATGTGCTTTTTCCAATAGTGTATATTGAGTTTAATTTATTTATTTTTAATTATTTACTGCATTTTAAAAATTTAGAAAATATATTGGCATTTTTTGTTTTTTCAAAAAAGCCATTATAAGCTTGGAAAGTTTTTGGCTTAGTGGCATTTCTCAAAATGCTATAAAATATTTGTTTATGACACTTTTCACCTAGGTGTCATAAAAAGTAATTTGCACCTACCTAGTGTCCTGACATTTTTTAAAAAATGCCATTGCTACTACAGTTTAGTGGCATTTGTTGGTAAATGTCACGAACATAATTTTTTGTCATTATTTTATAAAATGCCATAAAATTGATGTGACATTTCTTTATTGAAATGCCACTAGAGCCTTATATATTTGTAGTTCTGTGGCATTTTTCTAAACTATTTAATGCCAATTTTTATTTTTGTGGCATTTTCTAAAAACATGCCACTAGTGTAGTGTCACTAAAGTGTAAATTTGTTGTAGTGACATTTTTGTTGTAGTGAAGTGACACTTTTTTTAATTGAAATGCCACTAGAGCCTTATATGTTTGTGGCTCTATGACATTTTTCTAAAAAATGCCCCCAAATATTCTTTTTGTGACATTTTTTAAGAACATGTCACTAGTATAGTATCACTAAAATGTGTTTTTATTGTAGTGTGTATGGTCCATTTTTAATTATTTTCAGTCACTAATTCAATTATTATTTTTAATTCGTTTAATGAAATTTTATTTTTAAACTACTGATAGAATAAAAGTTAAAATTATTTTGGCATTCCATTTTTTAAGGTAGCAATTTTACTCACCTGCACTCGGAGTTTCAAATATGAACCTACTTTCTAAACCAAATCGGAATAACAACTCGCTCTTTTTTCAGTATCTTGTTATAAAAACTGGGTTAGCAAGTTTGTAATAAATACAAAAAGTTTATTGTTTGAATTGGAAAAAAAAAAAAACAATTTGTCCCCCAAGGAACACAAAGCTACAGTTTTATGAGAGAGATGTCTATTTTACTGGATTCTCTCATTTGAAAACACAAAAGCAAGAAATCTAGTCGACAAAATTAAAACCTATAAAAATACATTTCTCCCATTAAGATATAGTGTATTTTTTTAACACAAACTCTTCTTAGTCCTTTCATCTTCTTTTCAGAAAGCACAAAAAATAATAACAATAAATGTATACGAAGGTGTTGCGGATAGTCTCAAAACACCAACAAAACATTAGGAAGAACCTAATTAAGATGTTTGTTTAGGTGCATGTATCATTAGGATGGATATAATTTAGTATTTTGTCCTACTGACAATTTGGTATATGCCATAAATTTTAATCCTAGATGTCCCAATTAAAAACATATCTAAAAACATATCTAAATTGAGGTTCGCCATTTTATGAAGAGTGTTGTTATTTAAGATTAAAAAAATTAGATTTAATTTTCAAATCCAGTGATGTGGTAATCAATTAGAATATTAAGATAATAATCTCTCATACCTTTTCTAATTATTAACTAATCATATCACTTAAATATCATGGAATTTATAAAATAAATCTAAAAAGTGAATTTATATATCATTTTGCTATGGAAGGGCAATTTATCAAGATGACACCAAGTCACATTCAACTAGCTCTAGGAGTAGACTTTTCAATTTAAAGCTGGATTTGCCTATAGATGGAACTATTATGTAGGTTGATGTATATATTAAATTCACTCACGTTTGATTGGTTAATATTTTGTTCAACTTAATTATTTAAAATTTTCATTTTGTTCAATATTACTTTAATCTATGTAATTCCGGTTGAACAATCTGAATTATATATTTTTAGTTTTGTTACAATATTGTCTTTTGTTAATGTTTTGAACTAAAAAGATCAAGTACAAAACTAGAGTGACTAAAGTATAAAAAGAAATTATAGGACCACCAATGAAATTGTTCAAATTATTAAAATTAAAATTATGAAAATCTAAGTGGAATTTTGCTTAAATTGAAGGAATCAACGGTGTAATTTACACTTTAATTTTCTATATTCAACTCAAACTTTGTTTGATATTATATATTTGTATAAGAAAATAAGTTATTTGAACTCATTAAAAAGTAAACTTGATTTAAATAAATGTTTTTTAATTATTGAAATTTCTTTACACACAGGATGATGGATAGATGGAGGGAGTGATTCGTGTTTACATATGTAATTAAAGTATGTTATAAAATGTACATTCATACGTGCAACAAGAGTAGTTTTAAAAAAAAAAAAAACACGTAACTTGTTTTTTTTTTTTTTTTTCGAACAGACGAAAGAGTCTTGTTAAGTATTCAATGTATGTAGGTAAAGAGTCATAAGCGTCTAGGATTTAGTAAATATTATATGTACTTATATATTATGAGAAGTGTACGGGAAAGAAATAAACATTTTCGTATAATTCTGTTGATCAAGTCTGCGCTCCTCCGTACGACGTCGTTCTACTACCTGAAAATACAAACGTGAGCTAGCCGGCGGGTGTGTGCCGGAAACCTCTCCGATGCCTAAGTCAGTAAAGCAGACAATTAGACAAAAGCTCTGTATATTCGTGAATCAAAGTTGCGTTACCCCTCCATAAGTGATGTTTGTGAGCTTTTATAGGTTTCGTGTGGCACAATCCTAGTAGGACTTTTACTCCTCCATGTAGAGTCCTCCTAGGATTCATACTCCTGAACGATACTGCTTATCCTTCAACACCCCCCTCACTACTTAAATCAAGTGAGATGGTTTTACTATGGCCGAACTACCATACAACCGAAATAACATTGCCATGCTAGGCTAACTAAAGTGACCGATCTAACTGTTAGTTCGGCTCTCCTTGCTTTTCTCCTACCTCGGCTTCACATGCTAAGACCGAGCTATCCATAGAAGAGTCTAAGCCGAACTAACCCAACACCAAGTCCTGAAGAGGACTCAATATACCTCGGTTCCATACGCCATGACCGAACTAAATGTGGCGACCGAACTATCCATTGTACTCTTCTGAACCGGTCTAGAACTTAATGCTTTCTGGAACCGGACTAACTTCCAAGCCTCTTATAAATCGGAGTAACTCACGGCCTTTTTACTCAGCCCTTCGTACTGCGGCCCATAACGGCCCATTTACCCAGCTCGGCCAAATTTAGAATATAAATCACCCTCTCAAGAAGTTATAGTCTTGGACATGATGATTGTGATTGGTGAAAAGAGTGGATCCATGATTTAGTGCTGGGAGTATTGTTACTTGGTGTCCCAAATCACCTAATAATTTTTCATATATTCTAGTCATGTAGTATGAAAGTGAAAAAAATAATAAAAAGGGGAGTGAAATAAAATGGAAAAGGGTGCAGTTGCTTTAGGCCTGGCCTTCAACTCACTTTGTTCAAACCTTAAAAAGATTTTTTTTTTAAAATTAAAATCTCATAAAAATTGAGATAATTGAAATTATAATAATAAAAATGACTCTAAGGCCAAAGTTGAGGATATTGGCGTAATTTATCCTTAAAGTTATTTTTGAAACAAGAAATGACAAAAAAATTCAAATAGATAGACACGATTGTTACGAACAAACGCGTATTTTGAGAGTTTTTATAAATTCAACCGAAAAGATGTTAATCAGTCTTGGATTTTCAATAAATAGAGGGATCCAAATGTAGATTTCTCACTCTTATACACAGTTTTGTAAAAGTGTTCTAGGTCCACTACAATTTAAAAAAAATAAAAAAGTCCAGAAAGTTTGGGATTTTATTGATACTGCGGTTGAGAATGTAATCCAATATAATATCAACTATCATGGGCTAACCTGGGTTTAAAATGACCCAATAGGAGTTGCGTTGGAACTTGATTTGGTTGAATTTTAGAATTTCTTTATAAAAAAAATTTGAAACTAATTTGACAAAAATAAACACAAGAACAAGAAGATAATTTTGAGTTTGTAAAAATTATTTTTTGTCCCAAAAAAAGAAAAAAAATGGGACATTTATTCTTAAATCCTTCTTCACCTACTTCTGCTCTACTTAGTCCAAACTATTTTCTTATAGAAACTAGAGGGTATTATTGGGCCTGTAAAGGCTCACCACAGATTCCATTTCGATAATCTAAATCATTCAATATGTAGAACTCGTTGAGTACTATATATTTTTAAAACATCATGTTAATCGGATATTGATAGCTACATGATCAAGTCAGTTTTGTATAAACAAAAATGAACAGTGAAAAAATAAACGGTTGACAGAAATCTGATTCGATAAAATAGCTATTTATATCCAATCAATGTGATTTTTTACATGCATATAGTACTCGACGAGTTCTACACATTGAACGGTTCGGATTATCGAAACGGGAGCTGTGATGAGCCGCCATGAGCCTAACAGTACACTCTAGTCTGATCACAAATTGGAGGGAAGCCCAACCTTTTCTTATATTCTACTAAGTTTTATGAGTAACATAGTTACCAAAATACCTTTAATAATAATAGAGTGAAACGCGCATTAATGTTCACATTAACAATGTGAATGTTCCATGATGTGAATATTTACATTGTTAATGTGAATATTCACACTATCAAATTTATTTAATGTGAATGTCACATCACTAACATGTTTGTTTGGTGGGATTGAGCCATGGAATAGGGTTTATATCCGGTGGATGAAATAATCCGTTATTTGGTTTAAAAATTTTGCATCAGACTATTAATCCCAAATATTTTGGATTGTTCTATTATGGGGGGGGGGGACACAAATCCTAGGATAACTCATCCCATGGGATTAGATAGTAAAATTACATTTTCAACCCTCAACTATTTAATATCTTTTTAAAAATAAATTTTCTTTATTAAATTATTTATTTTAATAATCATATGGCATTAATTATACTTAGTAAAGTAAAATAAAATTTAAAAATCTCAGCTACAAATTAAAATAAATTTATGTAATTTTTATTAATATTCTATTTAGTTAATTTTTTAAAAGTTCTAATAAAAAAATTAAACAAAATTTATAACTAAAATTTAACATTCTTATTATTTAGTAAACAATTCAAAAGGGTAAAATGGTATTTTGAGCATTTATCTTGCTCCATAATATCCAAACAAACATAGGATTCAATAAAATAGTACATTCCAGACATCTAATCATATGACTAAACAAACATAGGATACAAATTCTGTCCAATCAAGTAGTCCGGGAACAATGTATCCAAGGACTAATTGTCTGGTGGATTACAATCTCCTCTTATCCGGTCCGTCCAAACAAACAAAGCTAGGGGTCCAAAAAAAAATTTATAAGGGTAAAATTATTCATAAAATACCTTAAAAATGAAAATAAAGATTTTGTGGATCAAATATCTATTGAAATACAAGAATAATTTTTGAACTAATTGAAATATAAATACTTGAAAATAGAATTTTTTAATAATTTCTTAATAAAAAAATCATTGTAAATAATGAGTGTTTTTGATGTATTCATTTTTTTTTCCACCCACTAATTTTTGGAAATTTTTAAGAAAATAAATATTAAAAACCCAACCAAACAAAGCTCTTAACTTCACAGTACTTAATGACGGTTGAAACCAACCAATAAGATTTTTATATTTTAATTGAAAAAAAAAATTAAAGAAAGAATAAATAATATTGCTGGAGTGCGTAATTAAAAAGATTATTATAAAATAAAAAAAATGCTATTTGTTAGCTAAAATTTGACTGACAAGTACAGATTAATATATTATTGTTTGAGATAATTCAATACCTATATATACATGCCACACTTAAATAGTATTGTTGGCTGGGAAGGGTAGATGAGGGGAGGGGCTGGAAATGAGGTGGCAGAGAGGACAGATAATCGTGTAACTTTGGTCTACCGGCCCGCAACTTACCTGAAACCCGTCTGCAGTTTGGTGTAGCCCGGCTTAGACTCAAGCTTAGCCTGAAACCCTAGGCTTGGGCAGCTTGTTTTGAAGTTCGGCTTATTAGCTCGCTCAAGGCCTACTTGAAACCCGACCCACTCGGCCCCCCTAAGACCTGGTGTCATTTTTTGTGGAAAAAAAAAAAATTACAAATTAAAAAAATGTCAGGCCCAAATCGCTAGCCTGCTCGAGGCCAGAGTACTCCCTGAGATTCGACCTGAGCTTAATTTTTTGGCCCGTAACCGACTCAACCTAGCCTGAATTTTGGCGAAAGTTCGCGGTGCTCGATAGTGGGGTCGGCCAGACCAAATTTACATCCCTAGGATACGGCTTGAGATAGGCTTCATGGTGGTAGCAGTAAGGGGATGGCGGTCATAGTAACCGCCGTTGATAAGGTTGGGAGGGAAGAATGGTGTAAATTAAGAATTTTCTTGAGAACACAATAGTAATTTCATAAGAAACATAATTGTAATTATAAAAAAAATGGTGTGTGATGAAAAGAATGGTAGTGTGCAAATAAAAACTCTCCTATTCAACCTTGTTTTGTATCATTTAGGTGTTGTTTGGCAAACTTGACTTTTTGGTTTTTTTGACTTTGTTAGCCTGAGATTTTTTTGTTCGTTTGGTTTTTTTGTTTGGTTTTTTTGACTTTTTTGCATTGGAATGACAAAATTGCCCTCCACTTGAAATGATGCTTTTTTGACTTTTTATTTGTATATGGGTCAATTTGGTAATTTTGCATCAAAAGTTAAGTGTTTTGTCATTTTGTGACTTTTTTTTGTCCTTATGTGCTTATTTAGTCCCAACTCAAAAACCAAACCAAGGCTTAAAAATTAAAAATTTATCAATATGACTTATATATTCAAAAAAAGCCACCACATTATTCTTGAATGAAACTCTACGTAAATATTCTAATAGGAGATTATGTTCCTTTTGATCATTTGAGATATATAATTTTATTTATTTATTTAATTATTTTTTACATTCGAGGTGATAATGAGTTTAGGGGTTTTAATTAGGCTAATTCTAATGAACAGTGTTTTTAACAAATAAATAAATGTTAATACAAGGTCTATAAATATAAGTTAGTTTCTGTGTTCAGATTTTTTTAATTCTAATTGATTGATTAAAAAAATAAATAATAAATAAATGTTAATACAAGGTCAATGATATCAAGTGGTCCAATTAAAAAAATAATATCCAATTTTCCTGTTGGTGGGGACTATTTAGCTTCGAGACCATGTCAAATGGTAAACATATGCTTACATTTGAACTTGGAAGCATCATACACTCACATTTAATAATTTTTTTTTTAAAAATTTTTTTTATAAGGAAAAAATGTAGAATCTTGCCATCTCATCTAGAATTCCAATTTCATCGGCGGGGTCCCCACTTAAATCAATTGTAGTCAGAAGATACTCTCCCATTACGTATCTTACTTTTTTTTTCTTTTTTTAAATTTTTTTTTGAAAGATGGGCATGGTATCTTACCTTAGCAAAGAAAGAATTGCATAATAAAGAGAATGTTAAGAATCAATAATTTAAATATAGAAAAATATAAATAAAAATAATATATAATGTAAATTCATTTTAAGTATAAATTTTTTTTTATAAAAGTTGAATCTAAATTACACATTTTTTTTTTGTTGATATTTTTCAATGTTGAATTATTTGACTCCTAACTGTATTTAATAATAAAAGCACACACTCCCCTCTTATGAAAATTATTTTACTTATATTTGGTCAAAATATATATACATACATATGTATTTGGGACATAGCAGAAGGGGTGACCACTTCTTTCTCTTTTTCTTTTAAAAAAATAAAATAAAATTCTTTTTTTTTTCCACTGCTTTTTGTAATGAAAAATGCTACATACATAATTTTCTGTTTGTTATATATTTTTACAAATTAATATGACATGTAATAATAAAATTTTAATATTTAAAATAATTCAATTATCATTTTAATTTATTGTTAAAAAAATAATAATTTAAACAAGCTAGCCAATAAAACTATTTTCACTTTCAAAGTGGACCCAATTAAGCTATCCATACTTGCACGGAAAGTTGTTTACAGTCTCAACTTGTACTTTGCTACTTGTTTTGACTTTCAATAGCTGATTTAAAAACAAAAAACAATAAAACAATAAAAACAAAAAAGTCATCAATTGTCATCAACCTTCTAGATATGATTTGCTTCCGCTGATGACAACCTTCTAGATATGGTTTGCTTCCGCTACTGTGTGAGGTCACCCAAACATGATTGTGTGAGGTCACAATTCATCCAAAATAATGTGGATAAGAATTTGGGATCGGATGCTGACAAAACTCTACAAGTGATTGAAATATTTTTATGTATGTTTGAAGGAGGTTGTCCTAATACATGGATTGTAAATTTCGAGTTTAATGTGCAAAATATGAATCATAAAAGAAAATACATATTAAATTGATAACAAAATGTGAAAAAAAATTGTTCTATGTTGACCTGAATTGTGATACATTTCACATCAATTTTTTTCAATTGCCAGTTAAGAACAATTAATAAGAAGGATTGAAATTTTATATTGAAAAATAATTGCATATATCATGACCATTTTCAAGGATTTTTTTAAAAAATTAAATTCACATGGCCTATCTCTCACAACCAATCAAAACTACTCTAAAATTTTCCTATGCACTAACTACTAACTATACCTTCGATTAAAAAAAATAACCAAAAACTACTAACTACATATTGCCTGCTCTCACCTTTCCTCTGCCACATACCCTACTTAAAAAATTATCTTTTGTGTCGTCTAATAATGGTCGCAAAAAAGGCCTTTAGTGACAACCATGCATCAATACAAAGGGAAAAAGCAAATATGGACGAGATAAAGGATAGTTTTGGAAAATTAGTTGAAAGTTGACTTTTTGATATTTTTTTGACTTTTTCTAAAAAAAATGTATAAAAAAATAAAGAGGTAATGTGATCCAAAATAAATTAAAAGCCAATTCAACTTTTAACTATGTTTCCAAATTGGCCCAAAAAGTCCTTCATCAAGAGATAGCCTTCATTAAATATTTGTGACCGCTACATATACCTTTTAAATAGACTTAAATGCCATTGAAAAAAAATTAAAAAGTTGTTATTATAGCGACCCATGCACGACCAATGCAATAATAGCTTTTTTGACATTGTGTTAATTCCGCCGCAAAACTTTATAACATTTTTTTTTTTTTTTGGCAACTTTTTTTTTTTTTACTATACAACAGTGAAACTGCATCACAAATAATTTTATAAAACATTTTATTTTTGTGGCCATTTCTTGTCGTCAAAAATAATCTTTTGCAATAGTTGTATGCACATCCAAAATACCTCAATTAGTGACTGATGTTCACTGTAACAAATAATTGAAAATACAAAGTCGTCATTTGGCATAATGGGTTGGGGGTGGGTTGGCGCTAAAATAGTTACAAAAAGATAAAATATATTTTTTAATTTAATAAGACAAAATATCACATACAAATCATAATTATTTTATTTTTTCACTCATAAAAGTCAAAAAGCCAACTCACATCCCAAAAGATCCCAAAATTTTATAAATAATAATATAAAATTAATAAAACATTGCTTATCCAATTTCTTTTATACAAGACATGAATTATATGCAGCTCATCCGATCGCTAATTCACGCCCAACTAGTCCAAGGATATTAGTTAATATTTTTAATGATACACACTTTTATATAAATATATACTTTTAATTTAAACTAATAAAAATGCCTTCAAAATACTCAATTAACAAATTATAATGTAGTATAAAAAACTATGATCAAAAGTGCATTAAATTAGAGATTTATACCATTTGATTCATGTCGCCTTCCAATCTATCAAAAGTCCTAATCACCGGAGATGGTGGCCTCGTGGGGAAGACAGTTCTTTCTAAGGGGTGTGTTAAGTTTGACTCTTAGGGGACGCAGAATGCTGGCTTTGTCCAATTGACTCTTTTCGGAGATTTTGTACTGTACTTCGATTGATACTTGGCCTCTTCTGTGGCACGTGGATGAGATTCATTGGGTGCCTCGGTGGTGGATCCCTTCCTTTGGGTTGAATTAAATCTAGCTGTCAACCAATTTACCCTAGGATAAGGGCCCGCGGATGCTGTGATATTCCCACGGTACATCTTTTCTTTTGATCCAAAAAAAAAATAATTATCACAAGTCCTAATGAGGCTTAACAGTATGTCACTCTGCATTCTATAATGATATACTTCCTAATTACTATAATATAATTTTTCCCAATCTTGACTGATTCAACTAGCATATCATATCTGATTTTACACCTTGATAAATGTACAATAATTAAGTTACATCAAAGTCTATCTCATCAATCCACTGCTGGAAATTCTGCATTTAGTGGCATTTTAAAAACGCCGTTATAGGTGTAAAAAACACCTCTAATTCTTTTTGTGACGTTTAGTACCAAACGCCGAAGACGTAGCCATTGTTGTAGCGTTATGGCGCTTTAAAACGTCGTTAAATTAGTATAGAAACGCCGCTAAATGTGATAAATAACGGTACAACGACGTCACGCTAGTATTTAGCGACGTTTTAAAAACGTCGTGATATCATTTGCCTATTTTAAAAATATGACCGTTGGCAATAGTGGCATTTGAAAAAATGCCGTTATAGCTTCTTTTTTCTTTTTCTTTTTTGAAACTGTGCTAATTCTGTTAAATTTAATTAAAAAAATACCTGTAATAAAACTGAAAAATAGCAATAATATGGATAAAGCTTTGCTGCTATTGACTAAATTTAGGCTAACATTGTAAGATTATTCTAAACCAAAATCAAGCAACAAGCACAACCAAAAAATAAAAGGAAAAAATATTTTATCATACACATGTATTGCAAACCTGTCAAATAACAAATTCAACAAGACAAGCAAAAAATATGATTTCAACAGAACTTCCACATCAATTTTCTACAATCTTGGTTAGCATAGTAATAAGCAAATAAAAATTTGCAGACTACCCAACATTAACTTAGTTATGGATAGAGACTTCAAGCATCTTTTACTTTGAACATTTATAAAATCAAGTGAAGAGCTCCAGAAACAATAGCCATTTAAAAAAAAAAAATTTGTCCATAAAGACCAAACTTTAGAGCTCCACAAAACATCCATACAAATAATGCCCATATGCACCTACAAGGAATGATAAATCAATCATTGTTGTAAGTTAACATGTTGCAACAGCCAATACAGTTGTTAATTTCACTCCAACCTATTAATTGTCCATAACAGCAATGGAACCTCACAATAACACAATTTAACAGTCTTATGTAACAGCATAAACCAATCTTTTTGAACAAAGGCATGCATTAGTAACATAACACCAAAAAAAAAAAAAAATAACAATCTTAAGCAGGCTCAAAATAGAACTACTTAAGTAATTTTGGTAAATCTGGCCATAAATGACAATGCTACCCAATAAAATAATAGATGAGAAATAAAAATAAATGAAATCTTACTTCAAGTAATTTCTTCCATCATATCCACCAACAACATCGAGTATGCCATTAATTTCTGCTTAATTTCTTAGCTACAACAGAGAGCATATTTGGAGGGGAAAAAAAATTGAAAACAAACAAAAAAGTAACAAAAAAGTATGGTTCTTCTTAGGCCTTAGTCATTATCCAAAATATGGTTCTAATTACTAAAGGGTGCAGCTCATAAGAAACAAAAAAAAGTATAACAAAGTTCGCCATGAAAATATTATTGTCACATTCCTGTTTATAGAAGAAAAAAACATCTTTCAAAAGTGAAGTGAAATTGATGTACCTTGGCATTTTTCTTCTTCAAAATACTTTATCTTCCAACCTGCTGCAAAAAGCATAAGCATAAGCATAAGCATAATCAGGTACATAATAAAAACAATATAAGCACACACATAACAAACCTCAAAGGGCACATGAACAACAAATTTTCAGCACCCAATATCAATTTTAAAAGGATGAAATTGTACTCCATGATTTTTTAGATAGCAAAATATGCCCTATAAACATATTAAATTGCCATTGACCAGGCCTTTGCCCAATTGCGAAAGGCAACACTACCTAATCTCCCAAAAGAAGAGTACAAAAATAGGCACAGATGGTATACATTTCTTTTTAGCTTATTTGATGAACCAATGAATCTACATCTGTAACATACGGTCTAACTTCACAGCTTTAATCATTGTGTTTTTTAAGTTTCCTTTTACATAGAAAATAGAGTCCTCAGTTCATACAATCATGCACAATATCCAGCAGATAAGAACTTTTGGTTTCACTCCTCATATTTTTACATTTGGTCAATTCACAATCTATATTGATTAGTTTATCAACATGTAAGAACACCTCCATCAGTGCTAGCCATTTTAGGTAGCAAAAGTACAATAAAAAGTGTATTTTTTATTTTAACTAGTCAATTTTTGCAATTCATCCTCCAACAATGATCTCTAGTTTAGTATTTTAGTGAGCCGCATTCAACAACCTTTATTTATTTATTTATTTAATTTACCCTGTTCAAGAATAGTGGGAAAATGAGAACAGAGAAATAGGGCACGGAGAATAAATTAGTTTTTTATATTTACCTAGTATAGTTTGGCTCTCCAAATATAGAGGAGAGGCAACATGCTGGGGAGACTAGCTGAAATGGCTAAAAAGATTCATTTCACTGAGTTATTA